>JAQFYG010001277.1:0-19932 GCA_034694325.1 Entomobrya corticalis | reverse complement strand
CAATTTCCTTTCGCTGAAAGTTCACCTTTCGGTATTTGATTATACCACGTGGGGTTTGCTCGTTTACGTTTCAATAACAAGTGGAGTATGTGTATATGCACTGAATTGTTTGAAATCGGAAATTTTCGGAGGTCGTAAGTTTGGTTTCATAGACCAAGTGACTTTTGTGTATAAAATTTTGTTGACTCAAGGATCAAATATTGTGAAAACATGTAAATGGATTAGTGCTCCATGGATTTTACTCGGAATGATATTTACATATAGTTACCAATGAGACAATATTCAGGAATTGACGAAGCCACCAGAATTATCCCCACTTCTTACATTTAGCGAAATAGTTGGCGCCAATTATACTTTGTACCAACCAAACATTTATACATATCATACTTCGTTCCTAAATTCTACAATAAATAAACTTTCAGAAGACGAGAAACAGGATTTTCGATCCTTCTTTCTTTTTTACGAGTATTATGCATATAGAAAAATCATGCTGAATCATCTTCATTCCTCGATGTCTCACTATTTTGTAGAAAAAATATCTGCAGTAATACGCTTACTCGCAAAACCTGGTTCCGTCATGGAACTTAAAAATATGACTGAAGATGGATACTTTATAAACAAACTGAGCAACTGCAAAGATGTGGCGTATATTAGTATGTTTGGCAGCGTTTCGGCATTATTAATCAAGCTTGTAAAACAATCAAATATAAACCCAAAGTATATCCATATTAGTTCAAAACCATTTGAAACGTTGTATAATTATCTATTCTTAAAAAGTTTTCCACCAAATTTTGATGGCCATATATCAAGACGATTTTCATCAGTTTTGGAAGCGGGTTTGCAAAATCATTGGGCAAAATGGATAAAACGAGAAGCTGATATGGTATATAAATGGAAATTGGCAAACGCTACGAATTATTATGATTTCCTGAAAAAGGTTTCCTTGCAAGGAAATATTAGCATTGTATTTTATACTATGTTCATTTGTTGTGCATTTGTGATTCCCGTATTTATTGTCGAAAGATTGAGTACTCAGTCGAAATTATTTCACATCGTTTCCGAACGGTCCTGTATAAAAAGGTGCCCGCAAATTAAAAATCTTTGTAACAGTATCAAAATAGGTTTGATGCACATCATTGAAAATAGCTTATACCGTTTGACAGATAAACTTAGAAACAACACCCCTGTGTTAAATATTAGCAGTAATTTTAGTTTGAGGCACACAAACAAACAAAATTAAAAAGAAGATTACGCACTTTTTTGTAAATGTGTGTTTAGAATTACTAAAATATTATCATGTGTAAGTCAAAATAATATAATAATGTTTGGTGTCAAATAATTTTTAGTTTTTATTAAATTTCTGTATGCAAATTTTAGAATTAAGTAAATTTTGAATGTTGTACACCGCCAAAAAAAAATTTCTGACTTATATTCCTACATTGTCAAAACAATTTATTAAAATTGATGTAACCATAATGCACAAGTACTTACTTAAATTATAATTTTTGGAATCTAGAGGATCAGGACAAAAGAGCCTCGCCGAATAAAAGACATCTTTTACGATTCTTCAGCATGTCATCAAAAATTCAAATATGGTAAAACTGTCACTAGGTAGCCCAGTAATTAGGTTTTCACGCAATAACTTTAAAAACTTCTAAAGCCGGTTGACCGCTGTGCCAGTGTTTCGAAAGTAGTGGATTTAGCTGTTTTTCAGGTCTTATGCTCATTGTAATTTTCTATAACAGTCTTGTGCTCATACTTTAAATAACATTTTGAAGACTATTATCTTAACTTGTAGCTTATATTATACCTTGATGAAACGTATAAACTCAGGTCCCAACTGTGCGTATGTTTAAATAATTTGAAAAAAGTTTAAAACGGACAAAAAGTCCTTATCGCTTTGCTCGTTAGTTTTTGAAACACCTATAGTGTCTATTTTTACTTTGTTGATTAATTTCTCAATTGCCACTCACATCTCTTATTCTGATGCATCCCCTTGAAGATAATATTATTGCCTTGCCTTAATTTGCAAAATCATTTCGACAATCAATTAGTTTAGCAGATTTAACATGGAAGGTATATTCAACCTTCTTTTTAAGAAAACGAAATGATGTACCATCGGCTTTTGCTACATTGTGCTAAAGAAATTCACAAATACTGATTTCTTGTTAATATCCTAAATACCCAACAACATTTTTAATTTTTTCATATAAAATACTTTTTTAGTACACCTTCCAGTATTAAAATAGTTTACATCTAGTCAAACATAAATGAGAAATTCTCTGAAGTCTGAAAAACGCATTATTGCATTTTTTATTTGCATCTCTGCTCATTATGTCAGAGAAAACTTATCATCAAGATCAAACCAAAATATAGAAGACTAGATCATCATCATTCAAAATGATGCATAAATTTAAGATATTTATAGCTCATAAATCCCGTTAATCTTAGTCAATAAAAGATGTCTTTAATTTGGCGAGGCTTTTTATGAAGAACGGGCTCATATTTTCTGTTTCTAATAATTTGGAAATGATTAAACAACTGTTTAATTTGGGCGCTGACGTTTATGCAACCGATAACTAATATGCCATTTATGTTTACGAATCATTGCTTTTATTACAATTAGCTGCAAATTTTATAAGTTTTTAATTTATAATTATATTTTCCCCAGTAGTGTTTGCTACATTTTCCAGGATAACCATAGCAACTTCAATAAACAACGTCTTTACAAGTCCAGTAGTTTTTGCCCCTTATCTTCCTGTTCTATCCTCAAAGACGCCTTAAAAAGTGACTGCTAGAGCACCTTCTAACCCTGTTATAATCAAACTTTAAAATGACGTATCTCTAACCATTCATTCTAGAGATTACTTAAAAATCCGCCGAATAATCGAATCTCTTGTCTTCTTAATTATTAATGTACAAAAATCAAATCGAGATACTGCATATGATTGATTGTAATTCGGCGCTGTCAATTCCTCCTCTAATACTCAGCATTTATCCTGCTCCAAAGCCACTCCATCTGTTCAAAAAGCAAAAATAAAATATATTTAATACACTTTACATTTCTTTTCCCGCTTAACTATCAATCATCATCAAAAACTAACATATCGTATAATAGCGCGCTATTAATCAACGACTTTGTACTTACCACTTTGACTTTTTGTTCAGCCTGTTTCGTAGCTCCATGTCTCATTTGTATTCATACTTGGAGAAGCTTTTGATTTCCACACTTTCCAACTTTGGAAATAAAGTCCGAATGTTTGACTCCGATAACCGTTTGAAATAATTCAGCAGCTTAACGACTCTCCCGGATTCGACGGCCGGCAGCAACAGTTCTACATCATTAATACGTATTTCATCGTCATAGACAAGTACAATTTTTAAATGCTCGAGGGAAACCTTCATCGGAAGTAGAAAGTCAACTGACGAAAGGTTCCTAATAGGCACTTTTATAATCTTATTTTGGGGTAGATTAAGTCTTGGAGAGGCGCACTTTTCAAGGATTCCCGTTCGATCTTCGGCCGCCTTTGCGTGTGATAGACCTAGTCGTAGTTCTGTCAAAGTATTTGGGAGATTTTCCTCAAGCTGTCCAAAGAGTGGCGACCAGTCCATGAAAAAACTGAAACGTAAGTCCAATATACACAGTGACCAGTTTTTTATGACGTATGTTACCCTCAAGTACTATGTAATTGAGTGCATTAGCATGTCAAAAAAATTCAAACTAGACGAAGGCGTCCTGTGAAAATCGTAGATTCCATGCACATTTTCACCCAAGCTATAAACCGTCAGCTCGGAGATGTGGCGGTTGCTTCTGATAAATTCGTTGAACATACGAGCTGGTGGATTAAGTGTTGAAATAGACTGGAGACTCGCAGGGGCCGGAAGTGGTTTTTCCCTGATTTCAGCTTCAATGTTAGGAATAAAGTACTCATTTCTATACCCCCCGTCTATGAAAAACGTCCAACATCTTCAGGTTCGGCAAAAACTCATGCGACTCCCGGAGGCCTGTATAAAATAGTTATTCCGGATCGAATGAAACCAGGAACGTAGCTCATTTAACATGATGTCCAAACATGACAAGAAGGTTCGACAATTCCTTGGGAATATGTTGTCGCTATTGACCTTCCCGATCATCACGGTCTTCTTCATGGTCATCATCATTTTCATGCTGCAGTTCCAGTTTAATATGAGTGTTAAGAAAAGGGTTTCGTTTTGTTCCTGGAGAAGGAAAACTGCTGAAATGGTCAACAAATGAGCTCATCTTTTTGATGTTGTTATTGTTGTTAATACCAAAGACAAAGACGTCGTCGGGCAACAACACCGCCCCTTTCTACATCCTCTTCATGGACACCTAACATATTGATACACTGACTCCAGTTGCGTTGGATTGTCGCGTCCACTTCACTACACCAAGATCGGCAAACTAGACAAAATGTAAATGCTGCCGGGAACCACTACTTCGTTGTCCATCCTTCACACACTTTACAGCGCTCAAACAAATCCTCATCAGATTCTTGACCGGTCGGCAAAATGTTTAAAGACGAAGAAGCCTCGGACTCGAAATCCTTGTGATGGAACTTGGAATCTAACACATTCTAGACTTTTGTGAAAGGGAAGAGCACACGTTATATGAGAGGATGTTCCAAAAGATGGGAGATGAGTTGGAAATCCTTTCAAAGTCTTCAGGATCGTCAAATTTCTCAAGAATCAAACTCCAAGCCTATAAAGTATTAGTATAAGTATAAACCTAATTTAATATGATGTTTATCAATATTTTGAAGAGTATGATACACAGAAAAATAAATGAAGGTAAAATAATTCTATAGAAAGATCAGTGACTTGACTGTCATTGGTACCTCCTCCGGTCGTTGAGTGTCCCTTTTCTCTGGGACACCGACGCCCTTCTTCCTGTTGGAAACTGACCGTGACTCCAACTCCATCCTCCAAATAGACTGTCAAAACAATAAAATACACTGAAGAGTTTTATTAAGTTAATAAACAATAAAATAACTATTAATAGTACAAATAGTTCATAGTAATAAAAGAACAATTGAATAGTGCGAAAAGATAGCCAAGAGCAGCATCACGATTGACTGACGATCACGACGATTACTTTAGAATTCCTTGACATTCAAAATGAGAACAATAAAATATTATTACAGCCCATACTTAAATTGACTGTTACAGTACCTACTTACCCTTTCTGTTCCAATACTTTTTAATTATCGAGACGTAACGCACAACGGCCGCAACCTAATTATTTTGTCACTTTTTAGTAAAGAAGAACGACTGTCAACTGTGAATTTTGAGCATCCCAATTAGTTGTTAGTAACAAGAACAAAGAAAACACTGATTAATTATAAGTTTTCGTAAAATCACTGCTTTACAGGTTGACCGCAGATGATTGATTTATCGAATGGAAGGAATCGACGAAATTGAATTGATGTAATATTTTTAAATGAAAAATCTGATAATGTAAACAGATATAAATGCTTCGGCAACAGTGGAACTGAAAGATTTGTTAAAAAATAATTAAAATGGAAAATCCCTTCAACAAATAACTACTCAAAACGTCACTGGTTGTCGGTTGTTGTGGTGAACGTAAACGTACACGCTTAAAAATACGACGAATGCTGAGCAAACCGAACTAAATTAATTTGACTATCCTTGCATGAATCAAACAATAATACAACCGAAATAATTTCAAATAATTAACAGGTTCTTTAAATATTTACTCAAGGCTTCAGTGTTTAAAAGTTAACAGAAGTAAAGAGACAAAATAAAGCAGTTGATTGGCAATTGGTGAAAAACACAACAAAAACAAAAAAGAAACAGCAGAATCGAGAAACGTAAACACAAAACAAAAGCTTTTAGAAAAGATGGATGGAGAGAACAGAAATCGCCTGAGACAAAATGCCCCAAAAACCAAAGCAAATTGAGCGGGAGGTGCCGTGATCAAATTCACCAGCTGTTTGGACATCAACATGAACACTGAATGCTTTTGTTTGTTTTTGTTTATTCGTGTTTGGCGAATGGTGTAATTGCGGTTTGCTTGGCGTGTCTTAATTTGCGTGACTGAAGTATTTACTTATAAATTTAATTACTTTTCCATTCAATTCATTGCAATTAAATGTTTGAGCGTTAAATAAAATACTGGTTAATAACTATTTTTGGCGGTTACTTCGTCAGTGAGTTATAGAATATTCAGGTTAAGAAGTTTTATTCCATTAATTGTTCATCATAATCAAACTATACCTTAACTGCAGTTGCATTTCAGGTTGGCGGTTGGCCATTTTTATATTTGATATTTAAAGATTAATTTTGCTTTAAATTTTAGTTTGACCTTGGATATTGGATAAAGATAAAGATCGCCTGTAAACCTTGCAGACACCCAATCGACAACTAAGTTAACAATTACAGATTATGACATTTGCACCGAAACGATTGAAGGTGAAGACCAGGAAGCAGACTCAAGAGGAGAAAAATGAAGACCTTGCGGAAAAGAAGAAAATGGAAGAAGCTAAACGGAACGAACGTCTGTTCAAACCGAGAAAGTAAATTGGGAATAACGACATTTTTGTTGCAAACAAGAAAACTAATTATAAGCCAATAGAGGACGTCGATCGGATTGTAAATGTGGAGCAAAATGTAGACGCTAAGACATCTGACGCCGATATTGAGATGAAGATTGTGACCGCTACAGAGAAAGTCGACATTTCTACTGACGATCCTGATCAGTCGACTGTGTTACCGTCCAACCTGAATGCAGTCGTGACAAGGGCTCCTGACGTGAAGCAGGAGCTACCCGAGGAAAGTGAGCTTCCCGGAAACAGTGATAATTGTGCAAACGAGGATATTTCGTTCGCGACAGGAGTCTCTGAGGGTAATAATGTGACTCAAATGGGAGAATCATGTTTCAATGTTGATTGCGATATACGAAAGGATTCAATAATCCAAGTCCCAGAAACTGTTATGGAAGAGGAAAGACCCTCCAGTGAGATCGGTACCAGTTTTGGTGACGGTGGCAGTGAAGAAGGAATAGGAATTTTGGAACTAGTTCAAGCAATTTATGAGAAACAGGACAGTGTAATGAGCAGATTGGATGCAATGGATAAAGAGCTGAAGGAGGTAAATTGTCTGACCGTGACATGGAACGCTGGCGCGGCCCATTTCAGTACGGAGGTTAGGAAAAATTCGTTGCAACTCAAGGACAATCAGTTTGCGGCAATGAATGAAAGAGGAAATTGAGCCATTGAAACGTCAGAATGAGTCGTCAATTCCCTATCAGAATCCATATGTGAGGTGACAAGTTAAATATCAATTATTGTGTAATGGTGGAGGCTTTTTAACTGAGCAGATTCATAGATTAATCTAAATAAATTGTATATTGTTTTTATCAGCAGGACAAGACGTTACATGATAATTGATGTGAGATTGTTGGCTCGGATAAAATGAAGAAACCTGCTTCTGCTGACGACAATGATGAAGGTGTGAGTCAGAGTGCAATCGGTCTTGCCCATTCCTCCAGGAGAAATTCAGATGATCTTGCGACTTTAAAATGCGTTCGTATCTTGCCTGAACGTATTAAATTAAGCGAAAAATGTACAATGTTTTACGCCCTACTTCGACTACGACAAGAGGAACATGTTATCGGCTTGTTCAAAGATGTTAGCACATTCAATAAAAATGCTTACATACTCAAATAATATATTTCTAAAACTACCAAAAACCCCAAATACGAAGTTTCAGCCCCATAGGCCAAAAACTTGCAGCGCCAGAGCAATTCTTCAAAAATTACATGGTGACCTTTGACCGCTCGTACTGAAAAATTTTCAAAAAGACGCCTGAAGTTCAATCTGCTAAACGCTAAACAATCTGGCATCGAAGAAATTTAAAAAATTGAACATGAAAAATTTAATTTACTGAAAGCTGCCGAATGCACCCATATATATTTGTACATTTTGTTTAAAAGGAAAAGTATGGAAAAAATCATCAAAACAAAAAAACAGTTTTTTTCAATGCGCGGAATGAAATATTTGCCTCATATTTTATATTTTATGGCTCCAAAATTAGTAAGCTCTACACATGGTTCGTGAAAATATAAAAAATATTTTTATAATATCAATATTTGTTAACTTTGCATGTAGTCAAAATATTTGGACAGATTCTAACAATAGCTAACATTTCGTTAATAATATGTGTAGCAAGGTTAATTAAATTTCTTCATAAGCTTTTTTTAAAAGAATTTTTCGAATTGCAGAATTAAATATTTACCTCGAATCTTAAAATTTATGGTCGTGAACTTAATAAGCTCTAGACATGAATCGTGACAATATAAATTATATGCTTATAAATCAAATAATTGTAAAATTTGTTTTAAACGAAAGTTTGAAAACGCTCGTATATATTTCTGCAGTAAAAGGATTAAAACTTTGCATCAGCTTACTTACTACTTAGCTTTGCATTGATTGATGTATGTGACGTAGGCTAAACTTACTTGGACTAGTTACTAGCCAAACATTTAAAAATGGTTTACTACACTGTGCTATACCATTCGTCACTCTTCTGTCATTAAGGTAGCTATGTTCAAGGTTCTAGTTTTTTAAAAAGATTAATTTTGAGTGACAATGTTACAAAAGATATTCAAGTCAGTGACATATCATTTTTTCATGTTTTGAACGTTGTGAAATTTGTGCGCAAAGATTGAATGAAAATCATGCAAAAAAACATCATATGCAGAACGGCAAATAATACAATTTAACAACCGATTTTTGTTTAACTGGTTTATTAAAAATCGTTAAAGAAATCAGCATCAGTCAATTATATCTCAATATAGTAACAACTATGAACAACAATTAACTTATTCAACAATAATATTATTCCAATACATAATGTCTAAGTTTAGGTAAATTATGGAAAACTAGTTATCATTACCAGGGAAAATCATTTTTTTTTGAAAAATGATAACAAATTAATTAACAAAATCGACCTTGTTAACTATCCTAATTTTCTTCTTACCCAATAACCATCATTACAAGAATTTATCATTCATATTCGACATCAAAGCATAAAAAGCAACTTTGAACAAATTTAAATTCATCATATATTTTAGTCAGTTGATTAAAGCTTTAAAAATAATTTATTAAGCTTAATGTGGCAAAAATTTTGTATTAGCCATAAAAAAAACTGAACTAAAATCCGGAAACCATACGTAAATTCATTAACATATACTTATAAAACCGAAAAATCTATCTTATTTCTTGCCAGATGTGCCAGCACCATCCTTGTCTTGTCTCTTGTCCTTACGACAACCCTTTTTTTGTGCCTTTTCCTCCACCCTGCATCCTCTTCTTGCCACTCGTCTTCGGCCTGATGGCGAGAAGATGCACCGGGAGACTTGCCCCGCCTTTGACCTTTCTTTGCTTCTTTATGTGAGCGCTTGTGCGTAGACTTTGATTCACGATGGGTTTCATTTCCACCTTCACCCTCTTTGTTTGTCATGTGCCTACGATTTCCGCTGCTCGGAGAAACATCATGGCCGTCATTGGTTGCAATAATCTCCGTTGTAGCTGGTGATGGTTGTCGTGTGATTGCGGCACATGGCGCAGCCGTGAAAGAGCATGAAAGTTGACCGAAAGTTGATGATGAAGAAACAACTGTAGAAGAACCACCACTGGAAGGAACTCCATTGATCTCCATTGAACTACTGCTGATTGCGGTAGAGCCGACCAAAGATGGATCGGGTAGTCTGACTAACGGACGAAGTTTTTACATCAGAGGGCGCAGCAGCTGGCGGATCCGGGATCACAGCAAGTGGCGGTATACTTGCAGCAGCTGCAGTTGATTGTTGTTGCTGCTGTGCCATCATTTTAGTTAGCACAATTTTAAATAAATGTCTTAAAAACAAAACAAATATTTTTTAAACTGAAAATTAAGATTCAAAATGCTTAAGGGTTTAATAAAAAATTTGTTACTCATACATCATTTATGCAAATTTGTGTCATAAACGATTTGTCTCTTGAATTCCTCCACAGACAAGGCGCCCAGCGCATCCAGCTCGCGCATGTCGTTTATAACCTTCGAGTGGGGCAGATCCTTCATAGCATTTTTGTAACCGACGGGACTGTTCCCATAAACTTCCTTTTATTTGTAAGTTTCCCGCTTTGTTAAAAGACGATTGAGATCCTTTTGACGCTCATACTTTTTAACAGCTTTTCCAACTTCTTTTTCTCTTCCTTGTAGAAGCCTTGGAAACTTGACATGTAGGCCCGAGTATCTTCAATTTCACGCAAAATCTCTTCCCTCTTTCTATTTACATCCGTACTCGTCAGAAACCGATCTTCCATATCCTGGTCCTCCTGTTGGTCAGTTGAACTGCCATCTTTCCGAGCTTGTTCAGATGTTACTGGAGGAATCGCGTCTGTAAAAGACTCAGATACACATTTAGAGCCAATTATTTTATGATTCAAAGTTTATGCCCTACTGTTTTGGCAAATGGGGCTAAATTTTTAAACTCAGTCAAAACGCTTACCAGTCGCCACTTTCATCGGCATTCCTGATGTAATGGCATAAGGAAAATGGTCCTTGACAAGGTTGCTTGGGAGGGTCGGAATTTGATCCCACACATCTCTATCAGCTTCAAATACTTGCTCTTCTTCACCTCGCATTGATCTCAAAAACTGTATATCTTGATGACATCCCGTCAAGCACGCTGTAGATTGACATAAAACAAAACATGAGTTACAATATTATAAAACTCAAAACTAGCAAAATATTAGGTAAAACTTAACAATTGATTCAAACTAACGCAAAAGCCTGTACAAGTACGCAGTTGTTATGCGCATCAACCTTTTGGTCGTAAACAATCGACCGAGCATCTTAGAAACCTGGCCATGCAGGTAAGCTGAGGCCAGCATCGCATGTCCACACCTTTTTTTGTATTCTTAGACTTCTCACTCCCAGCTGCTTTACCGGCTTGCTGAGCTGCTATAAATTTCTTAAAGCTAGCCGACTGAGAGTATTTTTTGTGGTCACCCGGAAACAATATTTTAGTTACCTAAAAAGAAAACATAACAAAAGAAAAAATTAATATAACTACTTTGGCGTTTCAATTATTGACCAAGGATTTGTTACATTTATTACATTCTAAAAACGTACAGTGCTAAATTTCTGTTCCGATAACGCCTTTTATTGTTCCTGTTCCTTCGTATTTGGAGTTCAAAGCTTGGGCCAGCTTTCAACCTTTACGGAGCTTAGCGCTGTGCGTTTTGAACAGGCAAAGGAGCTACACAAAAACACCAAAAAAAACCATAATGAACTTGTAACTTGATTAGAAATATTATCCGTTTGTCCTTTAAAAAAGAATCGTGATAACATACTATTGCTGCCTGTTACAGCAACAGAGTGTGCCGGAATAGGATCATTGTCTTTCCTAATTATTGCTGGCGCTTCAACTGCACTCTCATCCAAATCATCCGTTAAATCAAACTGAGGAGGAGCTGTTTGCCAGTTTTTGACCAACGCGCCGGGAAGATTCATCAACACGACCACCGTCAATTGCAACGTCGTCTCGACAAACAGGGCTAGCGTCTTGCACGGCAGCCGCGAACGGTTGTGAGTTTTCGAATAATGGCGGCGATGGCGGTAACGGCGTGCGAGGCCTTACTGCAAGCGGTTGCGTGGCGGGTACTGCCGGTTGTGTCGGGAACGGAGAGAGTTTCCTCACTGAAATCTGAGGCAAAGCTGGCACTGCTGGCAAACTGGCAACAGGATCTGGCAATGGCTCCGGCTCAACATGTCTCGCTCTTGGGTTCGAACTGGTTGAGGCTTTAGAGCTTTTCGACGAGTGTTGTGATTCTTCTTTTGAGCTGCTTGAACAACCAGAAGACCGGAAACTGCTGGATCTCCCGCTACTACTGCTGCCGGAACTGCTGCTGGAACCGCTGCTGGAACTGCTGCTGGAACCGCTGCTGGAACTTCTGCTGGAACCGCTGCTGGAACTGCTGCTACTAGCACTCATACTTTTGCGTTTGGCTTCAGCAAGCTCCTCGGATCTCCCTCTGGTTTTATCCTTTTTGGATTCTTTGTCCGTTACTTTATTTAAGTCAACATTGAATATTTGAACAAAATTAGAACTCAAAATCAAAAGAATCATTAAATATTGTTACAAAAAAACTCCAAACTTTTGTATTGTAAGACTACTTTTTCTAACGACTTGAGTAACCTCAAGCATAGACAATGGCTAAATTAAAGTGATGTAAAATGTAAATTGGAAAAACTTGTGCTAAAAACTCTTTTTTCAAATGCCAATTACAAAAAATTACTACAACATTTATATTCTAGCTATACAAATTTCGAATGGTAAATTTTGTGCGTAAAAATACATAGATGTAATCATTAAATTAAGCTGAATTAGCAGGAATATTTGGAAAAGCGCCAAACTTTAGGAAATTTATAATTGCAGTTAATATAAAGAAATGATCAGTTCGATTAATCATTGCACATATATATTGTGGCTTAGTTAGTTACCATTAAACTACTAGCATTACTACCAACAATACCAGTGCTGAATAGCGTCCAGTGAAATGTATAAACAAATTTTTCATTAATTCCAGTAGTGTCTACTATTTTCTTCAAAACCATGTATTTGTTTCCATTTTTGAAATAATGATGATACTACATGAAATAAATTGAGTAGCATAACAGGTGCCTGTTAATATTCACAATTTTCAAACGCTTTATAACTTAACAAATCCCAATATTTCTTTGGCGCGTATACAAAATCTGTAAAAGTCTTGATGAGCTTGCAATTGCACTGCATGTTGCTGCATAGACGTTAAAAATGTTGTAATGAGAAACAGCTTCTTGAAGTTTCCTGCTGTCAGCTTGATAAATTTTTTCAGTGAACGGTATGAGGTTTTTTTATTATTTTGCTAATCCAAAAGTTGGGAAAAACAGCAAATTTGTAGAACAGTATAAATAAACTTAATTAGATTGTCGTCATGTTGTTGGCTCAATGACGGCTGGAATCCATCTTATTGTCAAGGAACAGCTTTTGTAGAAATATAATCTAGAAATAGGGCAATCCAGTTTACACCATGCATACTAATGCTTTCCAATGTCCAACTTCAAAAAGTTCATGATAGCAGAAGATTATGTTGAAATGATGTGAATAAATGTAAAGATCAGAAGAAAGTAATTACTTTTGAACCTACAGTTTCAATCGGTACAGAACGGAATGGAACCACACTCCGTTGTTATATCAATTTAGAACTTGAAAGAAACATGAGGTAGTTTTGTAGCTCAATTGGTCTTTTCACAAAAATCCGTCCAGCTGCCTTAAAAGCTAAATGCCAGTTTGAAAGTAGCTTTGTTGTAACAATTGGGTTGAGTTGAGCTGAGTCGTAATTACATTTTCTAGTTTTTTAAAGAATTTGTTCAAAACTGCCCAAAACCACTTCTTATAGATGTCTCCAATGATGTATTGCCGCTATAAATAGATTTTTTCATTGAAATTACCAAATAGTGCACTTTTTTGCTGAATCAAGTTTAAAATGATTTATTCAAGGGATGCATACGAAGGAAAAATAAACAATTATTGGTGTGGTCTTGATCCTAGGACATTTTATCTCCACGTACAAATTTCCTCGTTATAAGGTTGTTATGTAGGAGAAATAAACAAACTTTTTGATTTTTTTTTCGTGAAATCGAAAAGTTGTCTTCGTTTTCTACCTTTATATTCGTCGTATCCGTGGATTAAAATGTTCTACAAAAAATTGATCAAGTCACAGGGAATTTAAAGTTTTAGCTTTCGATTGCATAGACATATTCTATCTATTTATGTATAAAGATCTTTTGATTTATTGGAAAAACAGCGCATAATTTTTCATTCAAATTTGTTTCATCTTCGGGTCAGGGTGAGTCCAAAATTAGCTTTAAATTTTATCAAAAATCTTTTCCGATCTTATAGTGTGATAAAGTAGTCTGAAAACAATATTTGTTTAAAGTTTATTATTAAAATGCGAAGAAATTTCCAAAATTGTGCTCGTGTCATTTGCCAAATAAATACGTGAGCAGCAGTTTTGAAAGACTACGCATTCCTTAAACAAATATAAAATATTTTGGTGTTCTTCTTTGTACCCATCTATTGAACTTTCAGTTTTGTGTATCAAGTTGAATGTGTTGGTATTTCCGTCAAAAAATATCGATAAGTATTGTGGTTGAAAAGGAGTAGAGTATCAAGGTGCATTCCATTACAAATCAAAAATAATTAAAGAATGATTTGCTAGAATAATGATCGGTACAAACATTATATTGAAATGATGATTATGAGACAATGAAGCATATTTTTGAGTGGAGAGACACAAGTCGTTAAGTGAGAATCACAGGTCGTAAACTTCTGTTTTTTACTCAAATTTAAAAACAGACTTTACGCGACTGGAAGATTCGGTCATTCACCTGTTTATTTTAGTATCCGGATATAATTAATTTCTTTTCTCGGGATTCAGAAACTTTTCTCCTTTTATAAATTTTAGTTCCTTTTAGACAAATTCTATGTTTTTGTAAATGTTGATGCGAATTTTTTTTTCCAGAACAGTACACTAAATGAACGCAGCGCACAAATTTGCATTAAAAAGATTTTTTATGAAACATTGCCTGCATCAAAATCCAATTTAGTAACTATTATATTAAATATAAAATGGTGGCAAGAAATTAAGATAATTATTGCACAGTTACTAAAAACCAAATACGGCAGAGAGTCAGTATATATATTCGGTGTTTAGCAATTTACCTCTAGAGAAAACATGAATGTTTGTAACAATTTTTTAAATGTTTAAGTTCCTTTGTCATGGAAAGGACCACAATTTGTGCTTGCTTGAATTAAAAAAAATTACTACATACTGGAATGTGATATAAATTTTGTACCCTTCCCTTGATCGTGCGGGGTGAAAATTCTAATTTTTAACATAGCGACCTCCTGTAGAAATACTAGTGGAATGTGCATGCCTAGTTAGGAATATATCTGCAAAATGGGGTTGGAGATAAGTGTTGCCCAATATCATTATTCAGGGCACACATTCGTGCCCCCTGTACCCCCTTGGGGTAAACTTTGAAATTTTGATTTTCATAAAAGTTTCTTCATTTTACGTAAGGATTATGAAAATCATATTCATTTTTTATTTCCTGAATATTAGGACAACCGCTCATCGATAGCTTATAGACTTAGTCATTTATAAAAACGTTTAGCATTTTACAAATGTATCTGACGCCACTGGTGCTAGCATCCCCGATAACACCATTGGCACTTAATGTTGAGACAGGTCCTGTAATTCCTGCAAAACATATTCCTTCCCGTTAACCACAACGCCCAATATGCCAAATCCCATCCAGCTGCATGCATTTAAATTAAACAAAACATAATTATTGAATATCGGAAACGGATCGGATAGAATACGTATGTTAGATATTCAATGCGATGAAGATCCTGTCTGGCTGTCTGTCTGTCTGTGTGTCTGTCTGGAAACACGATAACTCAAAAAATACCTGACCGATTGACACCAAATTTGATACACGGGTACCTTAGGACAATTGCTTCTATGGGATTGATTTGTAGCCTCCGGGGTCAAACTCTTCGGGGTCAGTGGGTCAAAGGTCACATGGTGGTATATGAACCACCATATTTTTATTGCAATTATCGATAGAGGGGACACAACTGAACAACTTTTATGAAGACACCATGGGTAAATTCATAACCCCTGGGGCGCTGGAGGTCGCAATAGGTCACATCCACAACTGATAATTGTGAAAAGTTTGTGTCACGTTATTGTATGAGTCACTACGCATCCGATATTGGCTTCTATGGGTTACACCCGTCTCGTCATTTAAAATAATTGTCTTTCAAAACATATTTTATTACCCCAAAATATAAAAATGGACTTGTCGCAAAATTGAGGCGACAAAATTCACGTCATTCCTCCACTCATATCGTAAACGTACAATAGCTATACCGGCGCCTTCGCTTTACTTATTTTTATATGATTTGGCGGCAGTAATATTTTAATTTCTAACATCAACAAACACTTAGAACGCAGTTTAAAATATTGGAGTTCTCTTATAGGTCAATAATGATCAAATTAATAATTAATTTGCTTGAAAAGTCGGCAACATTAAAAAATGGCAACTCAACAAATAAGCTGAGAACAAAAATACTTTCAAGGCTTTGCCTTTACTTCAATACCAACAAAATATAATCTCAATTTGCCTTATAGCAAGTCAGTCAATATTTTTAAACAATGTAAGATTTATAGTTTGGACTAGCTTATCTTCATAAGAAGAACTTGACAAATTGCAGCAGAAAATAAATTTGGGAAGTTCGAGAATGAGCTATAAAACTTGACGTTAGTGTATTTTGTCTGTGTGGAAATTGGAGAACAGTTGAGATGATGGGATGTGATTTGGCCTTTAAATCAAAAATATTAGGTCATCTCATGTTTTTCATCAGCTGACTTGCTACAAAGTATACTAGCATGTTCCTCATCAAAACAAAAAGATTTTGGATTTCGGAATAATTTTGTTGCGCATTCACAAGAATAAGAACAATATCAAACTACTTTATATTTACATCTGAGAAAATAATTTACAAATTACTGAAACTGAACTGAATGTAAAAAAGTAAAATACCATTAATAAAAACTGTTTGAAATATTATAAAATGTAGGTAAATTAGTGTTGCACTTTAATCATGTAGGACAATGTAATAAAGTTAACCATTTTGTGGGGAGTTTTTAGTTTTTCGGCAAGTTACACGGATAAAATATTATTGAAATAAAATTATGTGCTTTTTAAAGGTAACCATGGTAACTGAATAACGGCGTTCTATCTACCAAATTCTCCAAAAAGTGAATGGTATCTACTCTCGACGTACTAATTCTTGCTGATCATAAGGAAGTGACCATAATTAAAGCGCATTTGGAACTGCCAAAAAATAACCCCGGGTCAAATCTTTATCATCATTACCGCTGCCAAAGCTGTGGGGCTTGGATCTGGAGAGGTAGGATGGGAATGTGTCTTTCCGGATTCTTCATTTCGACTAAATTTCCTCGCCAATTTTTTAACCGCTACTGAACAAGCCAGTAAACTGGGAATGGGTCAAAACGAGAAGATTATTTCGATTTATCAAGAGTACTAAGTTCTCGAGTTTGATAAACTGGCCGTTGTGATCACTGCAATTTTGCTGGAACTGTCACCAGAAAGAAGCAAATACTGGTTATCTACTGATCGCAATGGATTAAGTTCTAAGAACATAAATCAACGCGAGTAGCAAGGATGTTTCCGCTTATCGTCGTAATCATTTGTTAAATGTCTGAACTGACGAAAAATAATATGCAAATTCAAACCTGTTGGTACAGTTTTTCTTTTCGGCAACTACTCACATTCAATTTATGATCTGTCTAATAGTTTCTGTAAAGGTTACAAGTTAATTGTCGTGTTTTAATTGGGTTAAGGGAATACTTTCGGTTTGAGTCAAACCAAAATTCTCTAACTTTTATGGCGTCAAGGAGGAAACGTAATTAACAGGGCGGAAGCGGATATTTTGTTTGGAGCATGCCAGGTGATATATTCGAAGATATGTGTTGTGTCAATGAACTTTTGTGAGATTTGGGTCGACCTTGAGGCTCATTCTTTCTGCTGACGTTTTCGACGCTGTGAACATTTCTATGGTGACCAACACGCCTTAATTTGCTGGAATTACGAATAGACAGTAACTGAAAAAGCTAAGTTGACCGTTAAATTCGAAGAAGCCGTGCATGGAGAATATTGCAATAACAAAGCGGGATTCTTTAGTAAATTTCGGCGCATACAAAATTGTACTGTTATTTCACAAACTATTTTGACAATTAGGCCGGTTGATGCATTTTTGGTTTACGATTTTCCATGAAACGGAATTTGGATATTGCAGGGTTTCCATGAAATTCAATGGAGGTTAGCAATGAAGCCGGTTTGGAAAATAGGACAAAATTTGGGAGAAAGCACACTTTTGTCGATGCTTTTTAAAATCTTTTTAGACAGTTGCTTAGTCTTGACCATTTAAGATGAGAACAAAATTATAAGTGAAGCTTGATGGTTTAGTGATGGGAAAATATTCTGGAAATTGGAAAACAAAATAAAATAAGCGGTCAACTGGGTTTGTGTAAGCAATTTTAGAAAACGTGGAGTATAAAAGACAAGCCCACGTGCTGTTTTAATCAATCTGTCATTTTTATGCGTTTAAATTGCTGAACTGTTTTGGAAATTGGAGGAAACCAGTTTTTGTGTAGCTTTTTTATATTGCAGATATATTTGTGAATAAAGTACACAGCCAATTAAATTGCTAATGAGCTATGGGGTAATCGTGAACTGTTTTGCTAATAAATTTGATGGTCAATCATATCTTGATCAATTTCCTGCTCTCTAAAGAACGGAATAGCTGTCCAACTCCGTAATATTTTTCGTTGTTTTTTTGTTCTTGCTGGTCAGTTTTTATAAGTATTTATTTTGTTGATGTTTAACCGAAATGAAGACAAGTTTATTGCAGAATTTGAAATTTTGTATAGGTTAAAGTTTTTAGAAGAAAACGGGAAGGTGACAAAGTGTGGAGCTCATTTAAACTTGCTGAAAATTAACTGATGGCGCTATAAATGATGACGTGGTGTCCTCTTTCAATTTTAAAATTCGGAAAGTTGAACAAAATTCGTAAACAATTTCAAGTGGTTATTATAAACAGCAAATTAATTGTAATTAGTAGTAGTGGTGGTTAAATTTAACTGTATCTCATCAAAACGTTGAACTATTTATTTGTATGTAAGCATAAAATAACATTGCACACATATTTTTAAGAACTGTTGTTTTAATATTTGATATTAGTATCATATAATTGAAGATAAAGTTCTAAAGCCACACAAAACTTAAATACAGTATTGATTGATTGATTGATTGCAAATTTATTGACCATCTTCAGAAACATGTTTACAAACATATTGTTTTCATGAAAAGCCATACGAAGAAATATAAAGAAAAAAATAACGAAAAATTTTCATTGTTACAATGGTTTTCATAATGAACAATAATCAGTAACGTCAAATTATACATATAACATATTACAATATATTTTGAATTAGTTTTATCAAATACTTTAATCAAAATTCAGTGTGTTAACATTCCTTTTTTCCAATATCCACTTCCTAACTTCAAAATCGAATTGTATATTTCCTTGTATATCTTTAAACTTTGGTGGTAAATCGTTTCACATATATATTCCTCTATAAAAGAAAGAACTTCGTAGAAAGCTATTCTTAATCGCTGGTAAGACAAAATTGTTTTCTAGTCTTGAGCTTCTTGTTGATTCTGGTCTTCTTTCAAAAGTTGGAAAACATATTGTTAACGAAGATTCTGTAGAAATGTACTTTTTTATAAAGTTGAGAGTGTAAATTTGAGTTCTCTCATTACAAAGCAACCAGTTTAGTTGTTCAATTTCGCTTGTTTTTGATAGTCGTCCGTACTTCTTTGCTGCAACAACTAGTCTTGCTGTACAGAGTATTATTCTGTTTATTCGATTTGACTTAGTTTTGGGTAGGTCGCCCCAAATCGGTAAGCAGTAATCCAGAACAGAAATTATTAAAGACGTTGCAAAAATATGTCTCCATCTGGCACTGAATACGCGCTTGTAACGATTGAGCATGTATAGCCTACTTGTCATTTTTTACACACGATATCCTATTGTTTGTTAAAGCTTAAAACATTAGTAAGCCACACCCCAAGATATTTGAACTCATTCACATTCTCTAAGGTTTGCTGATCAATAGTTATCTTAAAGGAGGAAATGTCTATTTTGGAAAAATTAGAGCGAAATATCATGCATTTCGTTTTTAAGACATTTATCTTCATGTTGTTGCT
>JAQFYG010001276.1:0-19937 GCA_034694325.1 Entomobrya corticalis | reverse complement strand
ATATTTCACAGAATATTTGAATTTGCCTGCATCAAGCTTATCTAATATGAATCGTGAAAAAGGGTTATCATTATTACATGGAAACCATGAACTAAATATATCAGTGTGCCTATTTCTAATGACAAATTTGAGAAGAGATACTGTACGCCTTTCATGTATAGTTAGTACATTTGCTTTAGCCAATATATCATTAATATTTACTTTTAACTTTCTTTTTCCATTGTTCTTTTTTCTAAACTTAAAACGCTTATACAACTTAGGAAAATAATAACAAAGTAGAAAATTGTTAATTCTATTCTGAATTTGCTGTAATTTTAAATTAGTCTGCACAGACCATATTACAAGACAATAATCAATAATGCTAATAGCAAAACATGAGATAAATGATTTAACAAGTTTTGAAGTATAATACCTTTTTAGAGAGTGCAATCTATATAACGCTCCCTTTACCTTACTATCAACAACATCAAAATGTTTCGTAAATTGAAGGGTGGAGTCAATATATACCCCTAAGTATTTAAAATTGTCGACAACTTCAATTTTTTCATTACCTAATTTAACAGTTGACCCAAGTAACTTTTTGGAGCGATAATCACTTTCCTTATAGAAATACATTACCTTGGTTTTGCTTATGTTAATTTTTAATTTATTTTCATCGCACCACTTACTTAACTTCTCGAAACACTCATTAATTTTTTTCACCCCGTCCTCTACATCATTAAAATCAGTAAAGAATACAAGATCATCTGCGAATAATAGATAAGGAAGAGATAACCCTTCACCTATAGAGTTGAGAAAAAGTGAAAAAATAAGAGGGCCAGTGCACGCGCCAGCCGGCGTCCCAGATTTAATTGGATAATAATTAGATAAAAAATTACCATTTCTAATTCTAAATTGTCTATCGGTAAAGTAATTTTGCAATAACCTAATCATGTATGGTTCAATTTTATTTTCGAAATTATTCATAAGTTTATTCATTAATAATTCATGTGAAACAGTGTCAAACGCTTTGGAAAAGTCAACAAAAACTGCTATGACTTTTCCACTGCGTTTACTTATCTTTTCATATATGTACTGTGTAAATAAAGAGACTGCTGTTTCACAAGATCGTTTAGCTCTAAAGCCATGCTGATTGACATTTAGTAAATCTTTTACCATTCTTAAAAGTCTAACATACATAATCCTTTCAAAAATTTTTGTAGTGAAAGTGAGATTAAATATAGGCCTATATGAACTACTTGAGGTGTATTTACCTCTACCCTTGTATAGGGGCAAGCAGTCGGCTTGTTTAAAAGAAGTTGGTAGTTTACAATTTAAAAATATCATATTAAGTATAGTTAATAATGGTATTACTAAAGCTTTAATACATACCTTTACTACTCTAATAGGAACACCATTATTTGTGCTTCCTTTCTTAACATATTTAACAGCTTCCATTACCTCCATTTCACTAATACACTGTGGACTATAATCGGGATTGCTAACAGTAAACTGCTTGTCATAATTATCTATAGATTCCGTTAGACAGTCAATATTGCTAATAGAACTGTTCACTACAAACTCCTTAGAAAATTGAATTGAAATGTCTTCGTCAGTATCTAGTATTGAGCCGTTTTCTGTTATTACTTTACAGATTTTACCCGAAGATTTTGCTCTAAAATTGGTTAACTTGTTCATGACATTCCATATACTCTCAGAGTCTGTGTTCTCCTCAAATTTTGCTCTAAAATACTCACTTTTGGCTTTTAAAATTTTCGAATTTACCAAGTTCTTTAGTTTTTTATACTCTAAATATTTGTTAGGATCTTTAGTGTTATTAAACTGCTTCTTTAATAAATCTCTTTTATTGCACAACTCGCTAATTTCCCTTGTAAACCAAGGTGCTTGTCTACCCTTAATCAACTTCTTTTTTATTGGAGCATGTTTATTGGACTGAGAAGAGCCAAAACAATATTTTCGTAAATAATTATTGCATCATCTACATTTTTTGTTGTGGATAAAACATTCCAATCTAGTTCAGAAAGAACCTCGTTAAATTTCTCAACATCAAAATTTTTATAACAACGGTATTCTATTAAATTATCTGCTAAAGATTGAGTTTTAAATCTTTTTCTAACTGCATATACTAACTGATGATCCGAGCCAGCAAAATCTAATCCGGATACAACACTAAAATTTTCTGGATTACTGACTGTTATGTGGTCAATTAGTGTTGAAGATACTTTATAATTATCATTAATCTTTACTGTTGCTATTCTAGTAGGAAAATGAATAATCTGAGAATAGTTTGTCATTAATAAGATTTCTATAATTTTTAGACTCGGAGGATTTACTCATCAGGTCAATAATAAAATCTCCAACCAAAACACATTCAAAGCCTGTATTTTGAGATTTAAATAATAAATCATACAAAAACGTAAGTATTTGCTTATCTTTTGCATTGTCGGGTGGTACATAACTAACTACAAACACTATCGGCTTAATGCCAAATATTTTTAGCTTACAAGCACTAAACTGTACATTACCAAATGAAGATTCAATCTTCCAATCTAATTGTTCACACTCACAATTTCGATTGACATATATCAATAAACCACCACCTTCACCATTATCCCTGTCATTCCTAAAAAGTTCCATATCCACAGTAAATACCATGTTGTTTGTCGTCTAAAATATTCAAGTTTTTGTCTTTGTTCAAGGAAAACACCAATTAGCCAAAAAAGGATTTTATGTAATTTCAAGCCGTTTGTTTTAAATACTGTTGCTAAGCAACCAAAAGCTGCTAGTATCTTCAACCAAACAGTTAATGTTAGTGGAGATAAAATTGAATTCAAGTTTATTTTTAAAACTTTGCCCGTTTCTTCTTTGCCGAGTACAACAAAAAATCTGATTCGATCAAACGTTACCCCAACCTTAAGCTGTTTAAGATCCCCCCAATCATCTTTTTTCGGATACGGGGTATTATAAAGCTGGTAAAGATTCCGAACAAGCAAATCGGAACAAACATATACCGTGCAGTTCAAAACTTTCATTATGATTATAAGGGCGCATTGGTCTTCTGATTTCACAATTTTAAATTAAGTCCCTTTTCAGTCGCTGTATTGTCACCACAAATGTGATTGTTAAAATCCTGGTTGTCTTTAAAACCAAAGTTATTCATTTTGCTATTTAGAAACGTCAGCGAATCCAGCAAGTCGTGATTGGTAACTAGATTTGTGTCAAGTGGAACTAACGAAAGTGTTTCTGAAAATCTAAACACATCAGTTTTGCCACTTGTTGATACATAGCTTGAGTGGCTTGCAGCTATAACAACCGATGTAAACGTTCTTGTCGCCTAAGTTTAATGCGAGCACGGATGTAATTTTAATTAATTTAGGAACTTGAATATATGGATAAAATCCATTGTGAGAACTCTTAAATTTTAAAACTAACAACATAATGTTAGCCGAGAAAAACAATGCTGATGCATTCTTCAAAAAGAAAGAACTCCAAGTTTTTGAGAAAATGGCGTGTACAAGGTCCAAGTTGTCCTCTGAACTAACTCTTTCGTCTCCAGCCAAATAAATAGAACAAACTGGTAAATATCGTTGAAAAGACAAAGCTTTAATATACTTAATTGTTGTTAAATTGGTATATGACTTAATATGCGTATCATTAAACAGAAGATTGTGTGTATACTCGGATGGTTTTTCTGATTGAATAAGAGAGCTTTGAAAATTTATCAGCTTATTTTTAGATAAAATTTGATTTTGGATTAAACTGTGGTAGCGATACATTTGGGCAAAATAAATTGTGCAATTTAGTAAAAATCCGGGAAATGTTGGGGTTTTCATAACAACAGCAGACATTTTTATTGTCTACAAAAAATGTGTTTTTGGCTTTTATATCACAATACAAATGTTGCTATTTCAAATTTTGTAAATTTATGTAGGATATTAAAATTTGTTTAACTTTATTTCACTAACATATTTTATATCTAACTAACTTGCTCAGAGAACATTTTTGTACTAATTTAGACAATTGGTTGATTTGAATGTATGAAATTTAAATTTAAAATTACATTCATGCATTTTAATTTTCTTACAGAAAAAACTACTTTACAGTAGTGCTATTACTCACATATTATGAACAGTACGCTTGATCAAGTATGAACATGCTCAAAAACTAAATGTCTTCGGTTGGATTGTCCTAGTTTTACAATTGTGTTCAATTTATTTAATACTTGAAGATCACTTTAGTAAATAGATGTATAAATTTAATTTCCATTAAGTCGTAAGTAAAAACAAATACAATTGATTTTATAAAAACGACTTTTGGAGCTGTTCTGCAAACATAAAATACAAAAAAGTCATATTGAAACATTTTGAAGTTGTAGTAAGAATGATTTACTCCAAGTTGGCCAATTGTTGTACCATCTTATAATGAAGTGATATTGTTCTCCAAAATTATTATTATATTTTCTGAACATTGGTTCTGCCAATGTTATATAGTCGAAGCTCGATATAACGGGCACGCCGGTGATAGTACTTTTTTGTTCGTTATAGCTATTGTGTGTTATATGTATAACGGACATGTTCGTCATATGTATAACAGACATGTCCGTTGTATGCATGCATGTAAGTATTCACAATTTAGGGTCACATTTGAGAATCCCAAAACAGAAGTATGGGTAAATGTGGGATACTTTGCCTTTTTTAGAATAAGTTAAGTAAACAGAAGGAGTATAGTTGTCGGAGTTTTGTTAATTTAAGTACATATTAGGCGTGGTGTTAAACGTATGGATACCGCTCTACTTTATAACGGACATCTTCGTTGTATATCGCAGAAATGCTTGCTGGGATCATTGAAATGTGTCCGTCATAAGGTATTCATCCTCGCGTTGCCGAGTTCATCAAGAAAAACATATTATGGACAAACGGCAACTACAAGATTTACAAAGGCAACCAAAGCTGATATTGTTAGAGATACGCAAAAAATGGTGTTTCATTGGATGAAAGATTTGTACAAAATAGATCAGTTAGTTTCTGTTACAAAAATACAAAAATATTGTAGCAAAGTCATAAAGATTTGGGGTTATGTTCCTGTGGTCAATATAAGTCAATTAAGTTCGGGATCGTTTACTCCTCTTGTGGATCCACCGTGGCCAGAAATGATTGCTCCATAAAGTTTATAGAAATTTGACTGATATTAAGTGAGTTAAGAGTTGGGATACAATTGCAGTTAAATTATAATAAATATACAATGAATTTAAAATAAAGCTAATAAAGGAAAATATTGTTAAATATCATAACTTTTCGTGAAGTTTTAAGATTGCAGATTTCATACACCTACTATTTACTTTACAATTAACACTGAAGATAATATTATTTTGTACAGGTTAGCATAATAATATTTTACAAAACTTATACGACGACGCAAGAAGCATATACCAATCAAGTAGAAGGGAAACGAAACTTAAATCTTCAATTTTAGTACATACATTCCTGTAATATAGTGCAATTAGTGCAGCACTTCATAAGAAATATTTAAGATGTTTTGACCAACAAAGGCATGGCATAAAAAACCACAAAGGAAATAAAATAATATACAAAACTGTTGATGTCATTGCCTCATTCTACTCTGAACTAACAAGGTTGAGCATAATATAAAATTTTATCAAGTTATCATCCAATATATGAAATAAACTTTAGGTAGCTTAAAAATTTCAATTAATATGATTATCAAATTCAATTAGTAATTGTATTTGGTAATTAGTAGTTTTTTATTTTTATTCCGTTGGAGAATGTACCGGTAACGAGTACCGTTCATGAACATCTCTTATCAAGGTGAAGGCATCAATAACTTTACCATCCTGTCAAAATAATTTAACAAAAATAAATAAATTTTTAGTCGCTTCCTGAAAATCTTAACTTTTAATAATTATTCGGTTTTGAAAAAATTACTTGATCATCTGAAACTTGCTCCAAGTAAAGATGAGTGTTGTTTAGGACGTTAAGTCTCGTATAACCGTAGTCAATACTTCTGTATGCTGTCCATTCCGGCGCGTAGGAAGTATTGAAGTAAGCATGTCTTTCTTTGCACCCCTTCCAATTTAAAAACCAAAATATTATCAAAAAATATTTTATACGAAAACTAACTCAAAAAACACAAGATATGTTTATGGCTTACGGCAGATCCTGTGACAATATGAACAATGCCCTTTGGATTACGATAAGGCTCCTCCTTAGAACCATTATAAACCTGTCTATTGTACAATGGAAACATCCTCTCGTAAGAATGCTGGTGAGCCCAAATGGACAAGTCGACGCCATACTGCATGAACATGTCTTCTAATCCAAACCTATGAAATGCATAGTTTCTTTGAAAACTATTGTAAAATAGAAACTTTACGATTTACTTTGTTGACCACTGACCAATGTACAACTGGGATGCCAACTCGAATCCTAGTTTCAAGTGTTGTACAGTCATCTGTATTGTTATTTGAACAGTACATTGGCCTATGGCCATATGTAATAATCCATGGACGAATCTTCCTGTTTTCCGGCTTTGTTGCCTCCTTCAAATCATTTTCCAGCCAGTAAAACTGATTAATCAATGGACTCATTCCGTAATTAAGGAAATAATAAAATTCTGTGGAGAAAGCGATGAAATGAATAGGTCCCATGTTAAAGCTGTAGTACATGGCTTTAGTGTTTCCGGGCATGGTGAAGCGGTTCTTATAATGGGCAAAATTACTGAAAAATGAACAAGTATAATTAATAACGATAGTTTATTTGATCATGCATAATTGATCAAAATCATTACTCGGCCGACTCATGGTTTCCCGGACACGTCATGTACGGTACATATCCCGCAATAGGTTGGATTTGATCCATGAATGAGTCACCAACCAATCCATTGTCGGTGTCCATGTCATAAGCAAAATCGCCAACATGAATAATCGCATCATAAAGACCTTGCTGGACTTCTCTCTGAAGTCGTGTTAAACTTTGGGCGTTTTCATTGCCAAGATCACCATATAATGCGAGATGAGGTTGCCAATCAGTGTCATTACGCATGGCTTGGAACCAAAACAAACTTGACCAGCCGAGCTCACTTCCGCAGTGGTATGCTGGAAAACAAAAGAAAGATTTATCTTATAGTTCCAGCGTGACTGATTAAATGATAAACGAAATAGTTTTATATTCCTTTTCCTACTGTAATATTGACCAGGCTCCAAATTTGTCAAAGTTACTCGATGAATAAATTGCGTTAATTGGTATGGACCACTGTCAGTAAAGCGTGTAGAAACGCCTTCAGCTTTATGGACTGTAAAAGAATGACCCTTGCCAAACTCGACAATTGAGGAGTTGGTGTCACTTGACGTGCTCCATGTGATAAACATTTCTGCTGGAGTTTCTGATTAAGGCAAAATATACATACATAAATACAATAACGATACATAATTTCCCCTTATGGAACTATTAAAATATGCATGCTTTAACGGTAAATAACCTCCATAAGAAATGTGAACATGTCTGGGTTGATAGTATTCCAGTCGCACATTGTCCTCCCCATCTTGGCCGAAATTAAAATATGAATTTTCAGAAGAACCATTTGTTTTGGTTTCTTGAACAAATTGTACATCAACGGTACTTGAAAAAGTATTTGATGAAAATAAGATGATCACCACCACGATAAAAATAATTGGTTGGAAAGACTGACGCGTCATTTTGAAATTATTTTTCTTAAAAATTGAAAGGTAATTGAAGACTGAGCACTATTACACTTCAGTAGCTAGTTAGCTATTTAGCAGCATTTTGACCAAAACTTTATTCCATTCCAATTTCAGTAGGCTGACTTGTCAAAAATATATTTCTAGAGTATTGACCTGTGGATATCACTTTGAATAGTTTTTAATATAATAAAAATCAAAAATTGTAATATAGTTTGACTTTTATAATGAAAAAATATTCTTTATTACAGAATATTGTTTTTTGTCGAACTTAAATAGAAATGTGAGTACATCTATAAATAATTTCGTATCACTTTTGTTTGGGTTTGTTGCGGTTTATGGTTTGCATCCGGTTAGTGGGTTAGTATTGAAGTGTCAAAAGCGTCTTTCAAATAGCAAAGTAAAAACTTCAACTTAAAATGACACGTTGGTATATCACGCTGCTGTTAGAGGAAATTATTATATGGAATAGAATATAGAACATAAAAAAATTTAACCATAAGAAAATATGATGAAGTATGATATCTGAAGTTATTTTAAGATGAGTTTATAATAATATGTACAATATACTTATATGACTGACCACAGAATTTTATGTTTCTCGGGCATTTTTGTATCCAAGTCAATAATGTGCACATAAATCAGCATAATATCCCAGTTCCAAGAATGCTCTAAACTGCTGATAATACACATTATTTATCTGGTTGAAAATGCTGAAACAGTAAATATTTTGACTGTTTCAGCATTTTCGTTTCATTAGGATGAGTAGCATGTAATAATATCACATTTTAACTGCTTGGAAATGCAAGATCTTTACTTTATTAAATTAGAAGAGCTTGCTCATTAGCTATACTCTTTTATGTCACTGGGATCTTTGCTGTCCTATAGTCCTATCAGTTCAGCTTCCGTTTGATAGAAATGACAAACAGAATGATATGAAAATGGTATTATAAAAATAGACTTATTTTATTTCTTTGTTTCAATAAACTTGGCGAGTTTCGTGTTACCCCGAAACAATATATAGAACATTGTACATATTTTTTTCAGTTTTGTAAATACATTCTATAATATGTCTGATAAATTCTTTTGGAACTTATAATTATTCTTTACTTACACATGTTAAAATCAAATCATAACTTATGCAATAACTAATCATTCAAACAATAGCCTATACAAAACAGTAATACCTAATGCTAATATATGCTTTGATGACGGTCGAACTTTTTTGAATGTACAATTTTTGCACTTCGAATTATTTGACTCCGTGTACTATTTCCTTAAAACTCGAACTCTTTCTTAGCCCATCTGAAGAATAATTTTGCATTGCGTGCAAAAGTTTCCTTTTTTGTAAATATTTTACTTACATTACAAAAAGCTTTACCCTGTGTGGTTTGTTAATAAAACGAGACTAGTGCTTATATCAGCCCACTATTTGGATATTATAATGTGAAATATGATGCTTTATCAATATTGCAAGCCTATACTTAATGCCTATTATACAGTGCTATTACATACTATGTTCCAACTGCCTAATTCCTTAATACAGTGCGTAATTAATATTTATAAACTTATGACAGTCAACAACCTTCACCCTCCCTTAATGTCAAAGTTTTCTTGAAAGGAGTTTTAAATTATTCAAAACAAAACTAGAGTGGAGTGTCATGTTTTCTCAAAATAATCATAAAATAAGATGATGGGGTAATGCAAGAAAATGCTTATGAACAATTCGATCAGAAATTAAAATAACCTTCAGGCCTATTATAACTTGACATTGGGGCACGTAAGGGAACGAAATGAAAAACTCAATTATAAAGTGATGGCCAGAACAAAATATTTTTTTTCTGCCTTTAAGTCCGTCTAGATGGATCATCCGGTCGTTTCCACATTGCCGCGCAAATATACCAATTAATCAACACATTGACGCCTGTAGGCACACTCTCAGGTTTCACGGTAAGTCCACTAAGCTTTGCCGACACGATCTTCAATGACGGTATAGTTTTCATCAATTCCTTTCTGAACGGAGTATTCATTCCCGCGTAAATCTTCAATCCTCGAATAAACTCCTCCCCCTGAGGATACAATCTTGACAAAATGATCAGCATCCGAAATAACATTATCATCCCAAACATGGCATCCATTACGTAGAAAAACACTCCAAAATAATCCATTTCCGGTTCCTTCAACAATTGAATCATCATAAAAACATCGGAAACAAATTGCCCATAATTTACCATTTCAGGAATGCCCATAACTGCACCAATCCATTGATTATGAAATTGACCAGAAATCATGATTTTCTTGTAGTCTGATAACAGCTCCAAAATATTGTATTGGGTACCCTCAGCAGTAATTTTGACATGCAAAAAAGATTTGCCAAAATTCGAGGGATTTACATTTGAAACAGATTCTTCGTTTGTATTAAACTCCGAGTCACTTTTATTTTCCTTTTCCTTACTTTTGTTTCGAGAGTGGAGGATAATGGTACAAAGGCACTTGTTCATTTCCTCCATAAGATGCTGATAGCTAACCGCATAAGATTGAGCAAGTACCATGGTGAAAGCTTGATAAGCATATCCGTGACACATCATCAAACATTCATGAATGCAAAATATTATTCGGAGGGGCAAAGTGTCTGCGGAAATTATGGCGTAGGTGTTTAGCGCATATTTTGGAGTGGTAAAAAACTGGATTGACAAGGCAAAGGTGCCTATGATGCAGACTCCACTGGAAAAAACATGAAACATTTGTAATTTAAACAGTTACTTTTGTAATTAATAGTTATGGCACTTACCCATAAAACCAAAAATTTATCCGATCTGTTTTAGTAATTTTTCTTGCAGCATTCTCAGGTTTCCCCAATTTTTGATAAATACTTTCTTGGAGTTCCCACTGTCTGTAAAGATTTTCCCACATTGGATACTTGAAAAACCAGACGAGACATTCAAAAGATTCATGCCAGTACATAAGGAGCCAATCCCAAATGCTCATTTGGTCAAGAAAGTGAACTTTGATGCCAATTAGTCCATGATACGTTAAAATGAGATAAATGAGTTTTGTTAGGCTATTTGTCCAGCAAAACCAAAATAGCATGTTTCCCAGTGTCTTTTGCTTGATAATATATTTTCCATTTTTTGCTACTTTTACGTAATATCGAACCACTCCACATTTGGCGAGAGTGATCCAGCTTTCACGTTGAAAATTTGTGAAAGATTCCACCATTTTTAATAATTATATGCAAAAGATGACAAGAAATGAGAGGATTTTTAAAAATAGGGGCTTGTTGAGGCTTTGATAGGATTTTAATATGACACTGACTAGTGTCCTCCATCGAGTTCTTGAGGTTTTTGGTAAAATTTATTTGATAGAGGCATCTCATTTGAAAAAAGAACATGAAAAAACTGTGAAGTTAAAAGCAACCTGAAAATTTTATAAGGGCAAATTTTTAATTGTATGGTAGTTTGGGATAAGTGGACTCGCATAACTCATGTAAAATTAAGAACAAAAATGGAAAATTATAAGTTCTAAACGTTTACCTTTTTTTGGGTAATAAACTTAAAAGGACGTTATATGAAAATATATAGTGTTGGATAGCATTTTTGCTTGTTTATTTTTTAATTCTTCTAGAGAGGCCTTAATTGCTGACTACATCAACTGGAAAGAGCAGGATTGAGAAAGTGACATGAGCAGGGTGCGTGTCCTGCACGTTGTTTAGGGAGTAACAAAACAAGGGATAAAATTATGTACTAGGCTCCAGGATGGTTTTAGTGGCTTTCATATCATTATTCAATGATTTTATTTGATTTCATTTGAGAAATTCTTAAATTGGAGAAAGCGTAATTATTTTCCCCATTAACCAAAGCAGACACTTTCAACAATGACAATATAAAGACACAAAGTCCTTGAGATTTTTTAGTGAATTTATTTTCTATAAGTCCATGATAGGCTCAAGTCATACATAAATACATAATGACTATGAATGAGTCGATTTTTCGATGCGACTTGAATTGAATTAAAGGAAAGGGTTTTTTGATATCCAATAGTCATAAATTAAAGCATCACTAATAGTAAACTCTAATAATAGTTAGTTGCGATTTAATAATCCTTCATGTATGCACGGTGTTCATTATAATTATGATAATTCAAGCAGTTTTTAATGCGTCCGACAAAATGACTGAAACTGAAAGGCTGTTCAGTGTTCACTTCATCCAGAAATAAAACGAGCAAATTGGATACTATACCGATTGCCTTACCGATAAAAAAATGGAACCATTTACTACTGGCTATTGATGATCAGATGATTATGAGCTTGCTTCAATCAATTCTAATTACCCTATCGCAAATCACAAGCCATTCATTTCACTTCGATTCTATTATGACAAAAAGTAAAAAGTAAAGAAATTGGTGGTTGACTTAGTCGCCTATTGTTTAGCCCTTGACTTGAGACTTGAGACGAGGTACTTTCGGCCGCTTGTTCAAATAAAAGGGAAGTGCAGCTTATATGATGCAGATGCGCTATATAGATTTTTGTAAATGCCACATCCATATCGCCAGGTCTTTGTGATCAATTATATGATTTATGTGATAATTATATGAATCCAATCCTCCTTTCTTGTAAAAGCTGCAGAGGAAAGCATGGGCGTTTATTACATGGACAGATTGGTATTCAGGAAGATGATGATCATGCGATACTCTTTTTCTTTTCTTTACTTTCCCAAAAGTCCCAGCTTTCAATCAGTCCAGATGAAGCATCCGGCGTGATCTCTGCTGTGAAACATAAAATCCAGAATAATAATGACCAAAAGGGGAGTAAATCCACACCAAAATATTACTGTGAACTTCTAATTCAAGATCTTAAAAATTTTCATTCTCCTTCTCTAAAATATATAAAAGCTCCTCTAAAAGTATATAAAAGTGGTGTTGGCGTTGCGGATTCCTCCTTACCTCCGTGATTTTTGTTTTATAGAATAGTTAATTTTTAGCTTTTAATATTAACTGTGTCAGGTAGTCAGGTATAATTTACCTGTTTAAAGAACTGAAGTTTAAAGTCTACTAGTGAGTCCAATATTCAACAGTTGTTGTTTTAATTATAATATGAAAATGTTGGGGATCTCACAATGCCCCAGATGTGTGCTGTGGTTGGCGATGTTACATCAGATAATTTTTCAAGGGCTTGCCTCCACGATAATTTCCAAAGTGGGAACCTTGGGAGTACAGGAAGCTGGCTTGGCAGACATCTCAAAAGAATACACATTTCAGTACACTGTTTACCGGTTATTTATAACAATTCAAAAAATTACTTGAATTAAAATTAAAATGTCGTTTCGTTTAATTAAAAAAATACATTTTCTTTTTATTACATTTTTAAAGGATAACGAGGATTTTGTCGTGGTCACCCAAGTTGACGGCAATGCAACAATAGACAACCCAATAACTTTTGAAGTCAGACAGCAAAAGTACTCCTTGTCTTGGCAACTTCCAGTGGAGCCGATCATGGACTCTGGAATATATTATCGGACCGCAAACAGGACAGTTTGCATTGATAAGCATTACGTACCGTTGGAGGCGTCAGCAAATTCAACGGAACGCAAACGAAGCTCCAGAAAAAGAACACAAACAGGAAACATTGTAACGGTCACTGTTTCAACGTTGAGTCCAACACCTGTAGGCTTCACATTGATTGTCAGGAACGCCTCTCATCTGTTGCTAATTAATGAGTCCAGACCACTTAATGTAACGACGACATCACCGGAGGTCATGCTTTTCAATTTTTCACCTGAGGAGGAGTCCAACTCCAGCTCCGTTATTATCCGGATATCTTCCAATGACACTCGCTGTCTCACAGTTTCCGTGCAAAAACCATTGGTAAAGTTCAAATAAAACTATAATTACTAACTATTACAGAATTTAACTGTGAACTGAATGAATTGTTTTTCTTTAATTTTGAAGTGTCCAGTTTTTGACCAAGAAACCAATGTGGATTACGATGGCTACTACTTTACAATGTCGAAAAAGGGGGCGGTAACCATTCGGCGGGACACATTTCCAGACGGTTTCTTCCTCGTTCTTGTGCTCCACTCCAGCGACAAGAGATGCCTCCCAATTCACGCTGAAGATAATCTAGAGGATGAAGAAAGCCGAATAAAAGCTGTTCAAGTTGTTGTGGAGGAGTCCATCTCAGATTCTAAATTTTCGGACTGGGTAATCTTCCCCATAATTTTTTACGGAATTCAACTCTTTTTTGTGGGATTTTATCCACTGTGCATTGCATACCGAATACGGAGTAAACGCCTACAAAATGAAGACAAGGACTACGACATGGATGACTTTGATCAAAATGAAACGATAACAGCATCTTCATCTACTAGAACCTCCTCTACCACCGCCCCTCCAAACACAGATGTCATGTTAAGTCAACTGACAAGATGGACACCTCCAAATCAACAAAGGCATCTTGAAAAGAAGACCTTCATGTTTTGCAAGATCGTCTTCATCGTGGGGATATACTACATGATCCCTGCAATGCAACTGGTGATCAAGCACCTTTCCACCTCCCACTTGACCGGTAACCTTGACCTGTGTTACTACAACTACGAGTGTGCGGTTCCAGGATACATTTTTAGACTTGTTTTTGTCGAAGACTTTAATCATGTTTACTCCAATATTGGCTACATATTCTTTGGAGTTGTTGCTTCAATCCTCTTATCAATCGCTATGTACGTACAAAATCATAGTAGGATGGAAGGGCATGGAGTCCCAGCAAAATTTGGGATATCATACGCAATAGCATTGGCGATTATCTTTGAGGGACTTTTGAGCAGCGGTTATCATGTGTGTCCGAACAAATCCAACTTTACCCATGACACATGCTTCATGTTCATTGTGGCGGTTTTGGCAGCGATTAAACTTTATCAAGGACGCCATCCACATACGAATATCAGTTCTGGCACGGCGTTTGTCCTGATGAGTATCGTGATGCTTTTGTATATTGGCGGGGAACACTGGACGCAGTGGTGGTACTTTTACATCTTTTCCGTTTTTCATCTTTACGCGCTTGTCATTTTGGCGACACAGCTTTACTTTCTGGGAAGGAAGCCTATATTTTCAAAGGATCTTCTGAAAAATATTTGGGCAATGATAAGGAACGACAGAAGTGGACATTCAGCAAGAAACCCTATTGCAAGTCCGGATGTTTATCATTTGATCGTTTTTGGGATGCTGGTGAATATTTATGGCGTCATGGGTTATATGGGAATTTACCAGTTTTGCACAAGGGATCATTTCAATTATGGAACTTATATACTTGCCATTTTTGGAGTGAATATGGGCCTTTACTTTTTGTACTATTGGGCGATGAAGGTAAGCGTAGAAACAAATTACTACGTCTTTTAAATACATTAAAAAATATATATGAATGAAAATAATGAGGATTTTATTTTTGTTTGATTTTTTCAGTATAAACGAGGTGAAAAATGCATGCACATCGTTGCACCATTCTTGTGGTCAGTAGTGTTGTGGGTGGTGGGTGTAAGGTACTTTTTGGACAGGAAGAGTTCTTGGGAGGAGACGCCCGCGATAAGTAGGATGCATAATGAGCCATGCGAGTTCTTCGATTCCCATGACCTTTGGCATCTCTGGTCTGCTGCAGCTTTGGCATTTACGTTACTGGTTGGTCTTTTACAATTATTATATTCGTTAGGAATTTTTAGGAAAAGAAGGAAAAAGGAGTTAAATGAAAGTTTTTTTAATGGTTAATTTCAGACGCTGGAGGTATTGGACATGGACATTTATTACAAGCCGCATGAGGAAATCCACGTTTTCTGATTTAACTTGGTTCTTAGTTGGAAGGGGAATCTGAAAAGGCGAGGATGAGAAGACTGACTAACGGAATTTGGGGGCAATGTCTAATGTCATAAGTGAAAGTAGTTATCCATTTTAAGTAATATTGTCTCGATTTATTGTTAATTAGCATACATATTATTAATTACCTATACTAGCTTTAATAGTTATAAGCTATGTTGTTGTAGAATGCAGTTGTAGTAAAGACATGTTGATGTGGACAAAATAATATGACTTTAAAAAGTAATGTAGCGTTTAGGAGACTTGTTTAAACTTTAGAAAAATCTTCCATGAATTTAAATTATATTTGACTATCCATTTTTTACTAAGAAGAAAGTAAAGAGTAATGTAAATATAGTATAGTATGTCTTCACATCAGAAAATTGTTGAATCGTTGCTTGATAATCTTAATTGAAAATTGCTTAATTTCTTCATTGTAACGAATTTAATTATCAACCTAATCCGAAATATTTTGGGGCAATGTACGACAAGCTGATATTGCAGTTAGGTATATAGTATATCCATGTGCGACTGAATTCACTGAATGCTTTCTAAAATTGCCGTTGACTTTTTTTGTGCTTGTGAGAGAAAATGTTTATTTTAACTAGTCTCGCTGTTATAACTCATAAATTAATTCATAAGTTAAGTAAAAAGTTCATGTTTCACTAATTTTTCTTCCATTTAAATTAACAAAAACTGAAATATTCTGTTTATTTGTACAATATACTATAATTAACAAGTTGCAAGTTATAGCTGTAACTTTAGTCCTTAGTAAATTATAGTTCTAGAAAATAATATAATTATTGAGTAGAATAGTATTTTGCGTCATAGTCCTGTCTACTAGACTATAATCAATAGATTATTTCTTGAAATCATTAATTTTCACACAGTTCAACAATGGAATTTTTCTGTTTCGCTATCTTGTACAAACTATATAAACTATCCTGCAAATATTCTTTAATTATTCTTACAATTAATCTTTAAATCTTAATAATTTCAGTAATCTCACAATTCACAGCAGCTTTAATACTTGAAACCTGACTACAAGATGAACAAAATTTTTGTACAGTATACTTGCATGTACTTTTGTTGTTGTTATCGTAATATAATATAAAAACATCCAAATTTTAAAAATAAAGAACGAAGAAAACAAAAATTAAATCACTGTGTCACTTTGAGTTATTGAGTTACATCCTGAGTCGACGACGAACCTCCACGGAAGAATTTCCTGCTGAATATAGACGAGCAACCTGAACAGTCTGAAATATTCATAAAGATAAAGAAGAAAATATATTAATTTCATTTTCATTTTTCCAAAGTTAATTGAAAAAATAAGTAATTAAAATTAATTTACTATCCACTAACCTTGCGGAATCGATGTAACTGCTCAAGCGAGTGTGGAAAGAATGGCCGAATGGTGCACATCTCCATTTGAGTAAGGTTATCAACTTTCGCCCAGGAAGCCCCCTTGTCAATGAAGGTCAGCACAGCAGTCCTCAGCTTCGACATTCGATGATCCCAGATATCCTTTTGTTTGAAAAATCACATAATTTCCGACAAAGGAACATTAAGATCAAACAACCAAATATTTAAATAATATGTAAATTGTTAGAAGCTTAATTAATTTTATAGCTACCTTCATAAGAACTTTCACGTCATCCGCATCAGCAACATCCTGCGGGCAAATGTCAAAAACCATTTTGGAAATGGTCATGTAGTTCTCAGATGGCATTTTAGTGAATAGCGGGGATCTCAGCTCCAACTCCTTTAATTGTTCCAAATAACCCTTTCGCATCCAATCAGGAGGAATTAATTTGCACTTGTTCTGAGCTCTCAGATGTAGAGCCACCCAAAGAGGTACTTTTACAGGGATTCCGGGCTTAAATGGACCCAAATCACCGGTGATAAGCCACATTGTTGTACACTCAAACCTGGGCATAATTTGAACCTCTTCTTGACCAGCGAAAAATTCCAGTTCTTCAGGAGTCGGGGACATTTTTGCTTGCTTATTGTTTACCAAAAGGCTAATTATAAATACGGTAAACTCTTTATGATAGTATGTATTTTAATTAAAATCATTAAAATGAAATTATTTTGCACTTTCGCTTTTTATTTTATCCAGCAACTTGTTGTTTTTGTTTTTGTCATCTGTGCTTCTTTACATGAACAAGAGCAAAGCAGATAATATGCTACAAGGCCATAATAAAAATGACAGAATCCTATGGGGTCATCCGCACAATTCGCAACCACAAATTTATTTAAGACTACCTCAATTAATCACTAAGTTTTCGAAACGCTTCTTTTTAATTTAGTTGCATAAATATTATGAGGGCAAGGAAATTTTTTTTGTAACTGAAATGTTTAATATTTTTTGGTATGAATGATTCCATAAGATGTTTTTGTTTGTTATGAAAGCTTACTTATGAGCAGAATGAGAATCCCGTCAGCTGAAACGGCTGAAACTGAATTGAGCTCCTTCCTTCCTTCTAGCATGCTTCCAACCAAGCTTGTTACTGATTTCCTCACAAAACTTTCCACCAAACTATTCTGATTTATCAATAATATCAATATCAAAGAAGAAGTAGAAGAACATTAGTTTGCTGAATTTATCTTCAATATAAACTTCAAGACACATGAAAAACTCAAAGCCGAAGATGCCCCCACCAATACTAAACCGAACCGAACGAAAAACATTTTTCATGGACACCAAATCAACTTGCTTCCTGTGCCTTCAAGAAATCCCACTTGCGCCTCCGATACCACCGCCACCGTCCCCGCCATCAAAAGACGAAGATGAAGTTACGGGATTTGTTGTCAATGAAGAAGAGTATCAGTCTCAAGATAACGGTTTTGAAAGAGAAAATAATCAATTCTGTTTACGTGCCATTTGCAAATTTTTGAAAGTTGATCCAGGCAAAATTTATGGGGATGTTCATGACACAGATTTGAATGTGTTGCTATGTGAAAACTGTACAAAAGTTGTCACAACTCTTTCGAATCAAATTTTGGAGTTGGAAATTCTACAAATGAAAGTGGACCACTTTGTAAAGCTTGTTGAGAAGGTGCTTAAGACTTCGAATGACAGTCCTGTTCTAATGAAAGCATTAAATAGTAAACTAAAATATTCAGAGGACTCACTTCTTGTTTCTAAAATTGAAGCTTTAAGAAATAAAATTCTGATAAAAGGTACGGGGATTAACTTTTGATACGTAAAATCAAGAATTTTCAATTATTTAGACTGATTTTTTAAATGGCCTTTAAATATCTGTTTATTTTGCCTTTACAGGTTCCAAGCACTTAAAAACGTCACTTCCAAGAGTCAATATTGAACAATGCTGCATCCCCGTAGTCCCAGTTCCAGTGGTCCAAGTCCCAGTGGTTCCAGTCCGAGTGGTCCCAGTGGTCCCCGATCCAGTGTTCCCATCTCCACAACAACCACGTAGCCAATCTAACAACGTTGTCATGCCAACCGAACCAGATTTAATATCTGAGATGATGAATTCCGTACCACAAATCAAAACTGCGGCTGGTCAACTTCTCTGCTCAATTTGTCCTTCAACGCACAATAATGCTAATTTTAACAATGAAAATTTTCTCAAAAGACACATGATCTGGGCCCATCCCAATTATTTCTTTTCATCTGTAAAACTTGCTGAATTTACGTTACAAGAATTCCAGAAATTATGTAAATATTTAATCAATGAGGAAATGGGCACGGCACGGGTACATATAAAGGTCAATGCGTTTGTTGAGGGCGCGGGTAGTGGCGGAGTCAAGTACAATTGCGCCCACTGCTCTGACCAGTTTGACGATATTGGGGCTATCAATATTCACCTAATTCAGAGTCACTATCAGATTCTGGCATCAAAACTTGAGGACCTCCAACGAAATCCAGATAGTTGCTCAGCAGCATTAGTATCGTTGTCGTCTCCGCCTGCGCCAGCAAAACAACAATTTTATGGACCAGCAGTTGAAAAGGGGCACCAATTTCAATGCCAAAACTGTGGACAAAAATTCACAAAACATGGAAACTTGAGACAGCACCGAAAAAATGGTTGCACAGTTACGAAGCAGAAAGGCCATGCTTTTGATCCATCTGTGAAATCAACGCCTGTGCCTCCATCAGTAGGACTCCCATCATCATCTCAAACAGGACTCCAATCCGAATGCCAAAACTGTGGCAAAAAATTCACAAAACATGGGAACTTGCAGCGGCATCAGAAAATCTGTTACAAGAGATCTAAACAGGATACAAATGGCCAAACCGCTTCCACTAGTTACGTTCCAAGCAAGGATAATGGTGGGGACGACGGTGTACGGACATTTCGACGAATCCATTACATCGAATGTACCATTTCATCGAATCCTTTTCGTCGACTGACCATTT
>JAQFYG010001275.1:0-19939 GCA_034694325.1 Entomobrya corticalis | reverse complement strand
AGCTCCTGCACGCCGACCCACTTTTTGGTCATTTTTCGTCATTAAAATGCCGCTACTGAAAAATTTTGAAAAGCAACAATAGTTTTTAAAATCAGTTTTGAATACAACTAATAGTCCATTTTAACATGAAGTCAAAAAATATGAAAACTTTGACTATGATTTTTTTCACTTACACACTTCTGCCGGTTTTCCTCTTTATCTTTTTTATATACGAATATAAGTAAAGTTCTAATAACGGAAACATGAAATTTTGTAGTGATGACTGATATATTTATGACCAAAAAAATTTTGAAAGCTTTGCAAAAAAGGCCGGTTTTAAACTTAATATCAATCAAAACCTTTGATTGTAAATTTAATCCTGAATTGGAGCTACAAGAAGGTTTATACATTTTAGCTTTCTCTTCTGATTCAGGGTTTTTTTTAGTTTATAACTTTAGTATTGGCTGGACCTTTAAATATTTTTTAAAATAATCAAATATCACGTTAAAACTTCCATAAACCTTGATCACCAAAGTATGTATCTGCAAAAAACATTTTCAATCATTTCTGTATAATTGATTTTATTTGTCTTAAAAATACTAACATTTTAAAAGTAATTTGCTCATAAACACTACAAACAAGTTAAACTATATTTTTTTAATTGGAAGTTGAATTCAAGTCAAAGTGGATAACTTTGGAGACAAAAAAATTGCGGATAAATATTTAAATAGAAAGGTACAAAGATCAAACTAAATGGGAAAATATGTGGATAAAGTTTTGTGAAAACATTTACCGGTTTGTGAAATATTCTCTAAAATTGATAATGTTGAGGCAACATTTGTAGTAGAGGTTGTTATAAATCTTGGACTCCGGCGAGTGCCTAACCGCGTGCAATCACAAGGACCTAAAATAAAAAATTATTGCAAACAATATTAAAATCAGTATGATGTCAACAATCTAGTGATTTCTATCGTATTTTATCAAAATAAATAAAATTTTTAAACAACAGAAGGTACAATCTCGTCACATAAATTGAAAAGTATTGTGCAGAATACAACAAACGTTTTCCACAAATCCTTGATAAAGTTTGTTGTGGCTTTTAGCTCAATAAAATTGTAACAAATCAGGACCAGTATTAATGCGATATTATTTACAATAAAATTCGATGCTTTATGATAAAGCACTTACCATTCTTTTGCTGCGTTGACTTCTTATTTCCTTTGTAGATGTCATGCAAGTAGGTGCCCCCAAAAGACCTTGGTCTCCTTTTGGAAATCCAAAAGCCTGTAGTGTTGGCAGCATTGAAGGTCCTGGCAGTATCCAAAACGATGACCGACATTTTGTCAAATTCTGCTTCCTCAGTTGCTCTAGCTTTAGCTCTTTGTAAGAGCCTATCAGCAAGATTGTTGCTTGATTTGCTGTTATGATGATCCAAAAAAACGCTAGTGCGGTCGGAATCCGTCAAACTGTTCCACATCGACTTTGTGGTCATAACGAAATAACCGTCTGCAAATTCCTCCTTTTCCAAAGTTTGATAACAGGAGAAAGGAAAGTTTTCACTATTTATCATTGTGAATTTACATCGATCCCCGTGTGGAACAACGTAGCATAACACTTTCTCTGACGAGTACCGAACAAAAATTTTGTCTTTTGTTGTAAATACAACACTATAGTCCGTTGATTCATCCGTATCATAACACTGATTGAAGTTCCTAACACCTTGCACAATTGTGAATCCTGTTGCTGGCCCAGGAATATTAAAAATATTCGTCAGCAAATGTTTCTTTATATTCTCCCGACTTTGTGTTTCACCGGTCATAATAACGCAACCAAAATTGGTTGATGTCCCATTTTCCATTGAAACAAAGGCTGTTTCAGATCGTCTTTCATCTTTGCTGTTAGCATGGCTGAAGAAAATTAACAACTCCTTAAGAAGTTGGATGAAGATAATAAAAACATTAAATTTCGAAACTACAAACTAACTATATGTGTCTTGCTAATAAGCAAATTTTGGATGACATTTTCGAGTCTAAAATTTTACAATATTGTTAAGAATCTTACCTGATTTGAATAGGTTTTAATTTTCATTGGATTCATTTTGAAGGGTGTGGAACACTGTAAATATAAAGAAAGCAGGTTAGATATTTAGCATTTTATTTTCACTGAAAATATGCAAATAATTTTTTATTGAAATCGCAGTATATAAATTTATGAAAAAAGTATCCCTTTCGATATTGCAATCAGTATTTGTTTTTAAAGCTTATGCTATATTTCAAGTGTAAATATAATAATAAAATACAATAATATTCAATTTTGGGCAAAGCATGTCCTTCAAAGACATTATACCCTAATTGTGTGTTACTTAGATATGCAATAGCTTATTGTACTTATTGTACATTTAGGTAGCATATTTATTTATAAACTAATTTATAATAATCCGATTAAAAACCTTTTCATTTTTAAATTTTACAAAACAATATTTTTTAACAATAAAACAAGGTATTTTAAGTACATTTAAGCTGATTTTGCGTTCATTAGTATAATTTAATATTTTAATTTATTGGGAACTATCTGTGTTTCTATTTACACATTGAAAACATAGTATAAGTTAAATTCTAAAGTTAACTTCTATTTACAGCATTACAATAAACTGGATATATTTTCATGTGAATTCTGTAGACAATGACTTTTTCATGTACAATCTAAATACACCAACTTACATAACTTTAATTTGCTATAGTCTGCTGAAATATGTGTTTGTTTAAACAAGGATTTTGATATTTTAAAAATACTTGGGCAAATTTCGTGCAAATTTCAAATTCAAGATAATTAGACCGTTTTAATTCATAAACATATTACTGCGACCAACCCACTTTAGGTTTGAGTGTGACTAAAGTTTTGTGCACTGACATAACATTTATTAGTTCTAGACTATTGGCAAGTATTATTGTTATGTATGCAGCGTGATTAAAGCGCTTATTTATGTGTATTTTTTTCATTTATGAAAACTTTGTGAAAACTTACAAATAAGCAAATAATTATCTGCTCTTTCACAACTAAAAATCCTGTAGTCAAATTTCAGTCAATAGCATTTTCTGGGCAGTGACACTCAAAGTACACAGTTTATCTCTGTCTCTTATTTCAAAATTGGAGTTGGCAAATCAGTGAGTCATGTTTAATTCTCAAGTTTTTTTTCTAAGTTGTATAGCGTAGTTTTTATACAGATGAAAAAAATTGGATGAAAATATATGATTAGGCGAAATTCTCATAAAATCCGGAAAGTTGTACAACACTGCTTTTATTGTTTAAAAATATATCGCTTAGATAGCATTTTAGAAATCTGTTCTATGCTCACAATATAAAATTTATATTGCTTAAGTTGTGCCAAATCAAATGGTTACATAAAAAATGTTTCTCGTTTTTCATTCCCGAACACTACTGAACTCAGCTGCCTTGACTGGTAATTGTGCAAACTTTTGATTGAACACAAAAATATTTTATAGAAAATATTAAGCTTTAAAACATTGGGAAAATTAGACTCAATTTGAAATGCATTTAATAACAGGTACAACATTAGGTGATACTCTGCAAATCTATATATGTACATAAAAACCCCTATATTCAACTTTGTCCGTCGGTCAATTATCAATATTATATCTGCAAATCATTTTTTGATATTAACGCAAATCATTTACAATTATTTTATATTCATGCAATTAAACAATAAGATGCAATAGCACTTTGTTGCTTGAGTTGGTAGATGTGGAAAAAGGCTAACATCATATTTTTAAAATTTGGTTGTCAATAAACTATTAACTATTTGCAAAATATAGTCGTGTGTGAGCAAAATTATTCTTAGTCGTGAAAAATATGATTTTTGATAGTACAAAATTAATAAAATCAACAAATCCTACTCTAGCTTCGACTTTTGACTAGACAGTGTAAACAAAGCCTAACTCCTGATACAATTTAGGCCTTGAAATGCATTAAATATTAATTGCAACTTTAGACACCACCATGAAAAACTGGTGCTTTTACTGTGTGCAAATTAAACTTTTATTGTCGGAAAATTGAAAACATCAATTTGTGCTAATCATTGTGTAGTTACGTACGTCTATGGCAAATATTTTAGATTTATGCAACTAAGCATTAACTACAATTCAACTTAATTGCCTCAAGATCTCATAGCTATACTTCAGCATAGGCAGTGCTTAAATTACGTATTTGCTCGCTCCTATATTTTATGTCAAACAGAAAGAATCATGTTTGTCTAACTAAACAAACGTTGCAGGTGAATCAAACAACAGTTTTCAATTAAGTTGTAGTATTTTAAGCGGTCAACATTTATAACAAATAATTGTGACACTTATACTTATAACACTTATGACCATACATGACAATTTTGTGAAATGCTTTTTGCTTTTTGTTTAAACATTTTTTCTTATACTACATCTTTTCAAATTATTTGGGACCAAGTACAATGCTTAAATAATTTTAAAACTTGTTTCCACAACTTTTTGTGGCATGGTTTAATTTGAGACAATGTCAACCAATTAAATAATTTATGATTATTTATAATTTTTAGCAAATTAAGGGCATTGTTGTAAAAATGCATGAGGAATTTTAAACGAGTTGTTGTGTTGTGTGCAACAAATTTTAAAATAAAAAAGCAACTCAGATGTTTTTCCTTTGTATGAAATTTATATAAAATGGTTCATACCTATTTAGATCCAAAGAATATTTTGAAGCTGTTAAAGCTTTATCAGTTGAACATTAAACGCAGCTTTTAAAATCGAAATTAAAATAAAAAATTTAATATTCAGCAGTAAATATATGTAGGTTTTGATTGATTCACTTATTACTTTTATGTTTGTATTTATTTTATGAGGAAAATTTATCGATTGCCGTATCTTCCAAGACACTGATTTGGAACGATTAAAATATACGGTTCTGTAAAAAGTTTACTTAAAGCAACCTTACATATAACCGGAATATATATGGTTTTTACAATTGTTCTTTTTCAAGATAACAAAAAGTTTTTAATTTCACAAATCGCAAATGTTTATTATAATTTATATTTGAAATATTATCTCATCAACTCTAAAACTGCTGCAGAGATTTTGAGGAAATCACGAGTCTTTTTGTGATGCACGGTAAATATATTTGTGTCTTATTTGCTCGCCAACAGTTGGAACTTGTACACGCGTTGTTACAACAGGCCTACCAAACTGATACTGACGGCGACGATGATTTTATAACATGAGCTGAAGCACGGAGTCGTCGTGGACTAATGGTATAGCATCTCTTCTGGCTGTACCCAAGTGCTATGTGTAAATACCAAAATGCCAAAAAAAAACTTTGAATTTTCTAGGCAACCTTGAATATTATTTTACCATCTAGTAACCACTAAATATTTGACGGAAGAAACTTCTTAACAAAGTCCAAAATTCTCCCGTTTTACAAAATCTCAGGATTTTAAATCTTTTTCAGTTTAGTGCTGAAGATTGGTCTATATATGGTTTATTTTATTTGTACTTCTTCAGAGAAGTGTTTTTTAATTTTACTATCGTTAAAAGTATATTTTTGCTTACGGAAAATATATTTATGAAGTTGGTTTATAATGGCAAATGCCAATCTTAAATCAGTATTTTTCTTTCAAATATTAGACAATCCTATGCAAACCCAATATCAAATTTTGTCTGACATTTTTTCGATTACACATATAATTTGGAATACGCCAAATATATTATTATTATTGCGGGAACTGCTGCTATGTTTTGCATGTTAAGTTAAATACATTACGAGCCATGAACAAACGAAAACACTAACGAGACAGCACTTGAAAAGTTGTGTGATATCTAGACTACATAGCACCACACGGTTCTTCAGTGATTTTGAGAAGCCAGAAAATTCGTGTTGACTGGAATTTGATACTTTTAACGACATAATATATAATAATTTGCATATATGTATATGGATTTGTATAAATGTATATAAGTTTTACATAAGATTAATCTATATATTTTACGTTAACGCCTATGCAGCTACAAAACTTTGGAATCTAATAATCATTATAACTGTAAATGACTTGGAATTTTTTTTATATATCAAGTACCTTCATCAAAGTTTTACATAATCTGCAGTTAGATAACAACGATCATCAAAAAATCATTTCATAATTTAAAATAAAGTACTGCTTAAAATATTAAATTCATTAATTAACTGAATGCTATCACAAAATTTGATTTATCAAGCAAGCCTCAACAATTTTAATCGTGTCTAATAAAGTTAGTATGGTGTTAATATAAAATAGATTTAGTTAAAGGAGATGTTATGTTTCGAACCCAATTTTGTGCAGATAATATATACGCTATATAATGTAGCGTGTTCATACATATTATTATGTAGCTTTAAAAGAGCAAATAATAAAAAAAAATCCGTAGGAGCAATGAATATTGTTTTTTATTATCTCCAGGAAAAGAAATATGACTAAGCTTTGAAGTTTATTATTATGTGGGCTACGGAGCTCAGGCCATTTTTGTTAATGGTTTTTTTTGCATACAGCATTCCACTGTCGTCAGCATTCTCATATCAAAACCATAAATATTTTTCGTCGTCGCCAACGAATTTCACAAGAAGAATGACAAATATGCAGACCAATTACAGTTGGTGTTTTCATAAGTTCACTATCACAAGTAAACACTATTTTTTCACTGCGTTCGAAATATTACTGGTGTTAAAGTCGTCCGTTGTTTATCTTTATTTATTTCATTGAAATTACTCAAGATTTTACGTCTCCTGTACTCATTAAGATAGGAACATCTTATAAAAATACACCAAGAATTTAATGTTCAAATTTCATTCTCGGTAGAGTTGCTTTGTATACTTCAAAGTTTTTTATAAGATTACTCGTCTTTTTTGAGTTAAGTAGAATTCATGACATCATTAGTTGTGCAGATGCTAAAATATTTACAATATTATATAAATAATAATGACTGCGATAAAAAATAATTTTTATCGTTACCTTTAACTAGAAATTAGTTTTGAATATGAGACAAGCAATTTGACAAATCAAGTAACTTATGGCGTAGTTAGGGCACGAAAAGCAGATTGTTTTTGTATCTGAATGTATGTAAACTCCCCATTTTAATGGAATAAAGGAATTTACATACATTACATTACAAGTTCACAGTACTGGCTCTACGGCTCTTAGCTTTTATTTTAGCTCTTAGTTATCGTCCAACAAAATTAAATTGAACGGTTCACTGATAAAAGGCATTTTGAACGAATTCTTATATATCTGGAAATTTGGAGTTAATTTTAAATGTTAAATCAGAATCCTGGTTTCTATCAAAATCTAACCACAATTTCGACTGTAGTTCATGCAATCTAAGCAAAATCAGCATACACAAACGGTTGCTGGCGTAATTTCGCATCCCACAAAAACAAACAGTTTTATTTATTATTGGTTTATATAAATACTTTGACCAGCTGAAAACATAATAAATCTAGTTTTGTTTAGTGCCTATTATAATAACTATGCATATTCTGAAAATGTCGCTTCGCTAGTCGCAAGTTTGGATTTTTACATCCATTTTTGTAATTATCAGATAAGAAGTATTTTTATGGAAAAAATAAATTATTAAAAATTTGAGATTTTGGTTAATAAATTTAAACAGTATAATTGGTTTGAGAAGTAAGTGCATAAAGGTTTTTTTAGTTACTTCTGATTGTTCAGATAAGCCACCATCAATTTAAAACAAATATGTCCCAAAGATACTCAAAATTGCACAGCACATATTCTTTTGTCAATTGTGTGCCCTCGGGGTCATTTCAGCTAGAATATATGAGTATATACCTACGTTCAACATAATTAATGTAGCAATAAATCTTTCAAATTTCTATATCTTTTAACGTTTTTAAAAACTGGCACATGAAAGAACATAATCAGTTGTTGGTAGTTTGCAACAATTAATTGCATGGTCGTCAAAATTATTTTTTTCTTCCTCTGTCTTCATCAAGTAATTCAAATGACATTTTGATTCATTAAAATTTAAATGAATAAATGTTTTATGTTTTTAATTTTCGTGCTAATTAGTTCAACAAAATGACTGGTGTGTGTTGTGTAAGAAACAAAATAGCCAAATGAAAACCAAACAAATGGCTTGCAATGTTCCAATAAAGAAATGAAATATTATTGATAAAATAATTTTAGTGGCCGAAATAAATGACGAGTTTTTTAACCGCTCGTTCATTTCTTACTGTCAGCGGCATTTTAGTTTGCAATGAAGATGAATGACATTGTATCTATTTTAAAATACCCTTAACTTTAATCAGGTTTTATGCTAATTTAAAAAACTTTTATTATGTATCATAATTTACTTATTTGAAAAATTGGCTCTTACCTTTTGCTATTCAGCGATGATTGTGAATATTTTGAAAACTTATAGAGTTTAAAAGTTCATAGTTGAAAGTTTTAAAGCTTTCACGTAAATTTTCTGAATTCACAATAATTAAATCTTAAAGCTATAAATTCCAGATTTCAATTTTGTTCTATATATTTTCATCTAAATATTATGTTATGCCTACAAATCTTCTTTTTCAGTTAAGCTTCACACGACAATGCGAAAACCAGGTTTCAAAAACGCCTTTTTGCAATATTAATCGAATTTTTTATAATTAAAATCTTCTTTATATCTTGAAATATTTAGTTCCTAAATTATTTCCGTTAATCAATTTATATAGAAAAATGTTAAAACACAGACAAATTTTATGAAAGGAACTTGTCAAATAAATTGGCCGGATATTCCACCAGCAACAACAACTACTTTACAACTGAAATAAAAATTCAGAAACACAACTAGATAAAAATACAGAAAGAACGTAAGAGCAAAAAGGATGTAGAATCAAGCCTGTTTTCATTCTAAAACTTTGTACCTATGTTTAATACAAATAATGTGCCAACGTGCATTTTAGGTACATGAAAAAATATCAACGTATTTATATGTAATTTTGAGTGAACACATCCTTATTGTTTTATGACTCAAATGTTTGGAAATAGTAACCGTAGAATGCGTTTTTTCAATGAGCTGTAGTGTACATAAGAAAAAATGTTTTAGGTGAAATGACAACAACCTAACTGCAATGCAGAAAAACAAAAGGCAAAACACTCTCACAAAAAATGGTTGTGATTGTGAATTTGTGAAGACAAATAAAGTATTGTTCTTGAGCAAGTCACAATTTCTTTTCTCTAAGTGAAAAGAGAAAAGGGAGTATGGTAAGAATTAAGGACTAGACTTAAAAACGTTACGGGACTGGATTCCGGATGGACAAAGGTTTCTTGATGTTTTGTTGAAATACTTGTACCTCTCATTCTGCTTGGAAACAGTGGCATGATATAATACTGTGCAATAAAAAACATGTTTATATGTGGACCCTTTTTTCACGAGAATTGAAATCAGTAGACGTGACACTGACGGCATCAGGGAAACAACGTACTATTATAGTGTATTTACTGCATTTTATGCATTTTTTGAATAGCGTTGACGAACGAAGGAGCAATTTAAAATAATTTATTTTTTCTTGTGTGGTCAAGAAAATGTTATTTGAGTTTACTTTGAAGGGATGGATAATATCATATACATTTTGCTTCTGTTTAAATCAAACACACATGATATTTGGAATCGTTACTCATTAAAGCACTAGCAATGTATACATGCTCCAAATGTTTTTGAATTCATTCAATTTTTTTATCATAATATTTATGCCATATGTCTTATGCCACGGCGGTTTAATTCTGTTCATTTTACAAAAAAATAAATTAAGAGCTCATATAACAGGCAAATTTTCAAATTGAATAATTTATGGTTAAGATGACGCTTTATTTGTTGGAAAAATGCATTTCAAAGTGCATATAATAAAATATTTCATTCACAAATATCCTAATAAGTACCTGATTATAATATTTTTAAAGCATTTTATTATTCTAAGCATTCGGTGTTTTGCTGTTACATTGTTGTAAATTTATTTTAATTCCTTTACAAATAACGCACTTTTCTAAATATTCAACCCAACCCAACTGCATTTTCATATTGGCATTGAAAAGGTTCAAGGAAAAAGTTGGGTACTGGACTTTTGACTTGGGACAATGGGCTTGTTTGTTTATATTATGTATATTTTTTTAATTTGTTCTTTTTATTAGAAACAAAAACATATTCATTTATATTGTGTTTAAGAATATAATAAAAAATATGGTCATGTTTAAAAGCGTACCAACGTAAAATCAAGCTAGACATTTAGGCAGTAGTTTACTCAAATTTTTGTTCACGCCCACATCATGGTTTTGAAGGATTTTATGAATTTTATAGCGGTTAAGGCATGTGTTTTGTCGTTTGTATTTTTTAAACATTTTTGATTTTCTTACCAAACGAAAAGATAAAGTATTAACATTCTTCTTATTCCGTTTGCCATTTGCCCTTGTTTGTTTGTATAATATTAAAACCAAGATTTTTGAATATTTTAATTCAGTCTGTTTTAAAACGGGAAACTAGAGAAAATATTCGCACAAATATAACTTAGCAAAATGATAAATAATTTACACTAGTTTTTGCATAGGTAGCACGATATAAAGCAATATTCTTATGGATCAAATCCCTTATTAGTTAACAATAATTGTTCATTGTATCGAAAGCAAAAATAGAAACCATATTTTTATAATGCTGTGGTCAGAGCCAAAACTCCTAAAGCAACTATTCAAAAACTAGGTTATTTGAATGCAGGAAAAACAGTTCAAAATAATACAGATTGTGGGCTACAAAACTTGATTGAATTTTCGTTTTTAGTAATGCTCTAATATTGTTTTTCACTTCATTGTTTCTGCCTTACACATTAATTAGGTGTTTTTACATCAAAAAATTTATGAATCTGCTTGCTTATAAAAGTGTCTTTTGTCATCAATTCAGTTTTCAGCAATCAGTAAAAACTGCATAACAAGTGTGAATTTAAAACCGTAAATGCACAATAAAAAAAACTATCGATTATCTTAACATTATTCAAATTCGAGGCATAATATAAAATATTATGCATGTTCCATATTTTGTTATTATTGTCTAAAGTTGGTAGTAAAATGATGCTTTATCTTTAAACATAAAATCAATTCTTTTGCGTATTAATTTATTCGAGATCAAAACGTAATTACTGTTGAGTTTTTAACACGGAGTTTATGTAATTAAGCACCTTTCAAAAACTTTTACATTTTCCTCTAGCTGTGAAATATTTTGGAGTCTTTTAGTACAAAATGAATTCATGACACAATCACAAAAATGCTAATATATTTATTATGGCCATTTCTTTTCCAGCCTTTTAGATTTATCAAAAAGATAACTAACAGTTCTGTGTTCAAAAATTCAGAATAAATGATGATACATTTTATATTGCGTTCTTTTCTAAGGAAAAGAGTTTATATTTCTGTTTGAGGAACCAACGAGTAACGTTGTAGGTTTCAATATTGAAGACAGATTTCCGACCGTGTATTTTAAAAAGTTTATGGCCCATGTACGTTTTTTCTTCAAATTTTGTCTTTCTAAAAATTGTTGTCAAGAACGCACAAGGATTATACAATTTACACCAATTGTCGGTAAGAAATGCGAGTAAGATCCGCACAGCTTGTAATTATGGAAAATGTTAAAAGCGTACAGAAACTTTAAACTAATTTTTGTGGGATTCTAAGATTAAAAACCAATGGCACCGAAAATAAGAACGATGACTCTTGACTTGAAAGAAGCAAAAATAGAAGTTAAGTTGAACTTTGTGCAGTTTTGTTGATGCATAAATATTTATTTTTGACTATTTTTCTTCGTAATATTTTGTGAGCATTTACTACTGCTATCTGTTTTATACCGGAAACATTTTGACATATTTTTGCGAGGTCACAAACCAGCAACAAATAGTTTCGACTTTTTAGATCGACAAGAAAGTTTAGTCTTTAATCAGTTGAGTTATTGAAAAGAATTTAAAAAGGTTGGCGGTTTGTTGTTAATTTGCTAATGGACTTTGATGTTTTTGCATTTTTTAGTTCCATTGTTAAGTTTTAGCTATAAAGTTGGCTAAGAATAGTTGATATTGAAAGCAGTATATCAGCGGTTTTTGAGTAAGTCTATGGAAATAAAAACTTGAGCCTTTTGCACTTCGTTTTCGAACCAGATTTAAAATCATTATTGAAACGTGCATTCAAACCAAAGAAACTTGAATCAAGATCACATTTTCATAGACTTCCATTCCTCCAAATCTTTGCTTATTTATATTCTATTTCGATATATTAAAACCATACTGTCTAAATCAAATGTTAACACTTGCTTAAATATAAATATAAATAAATATAGCAATTAAATCATTTTGCTTATATTTGCTAAATGTTTGCTTTATATAAACCGGAATCTGATGTTATGAAACTTCTTGGGGCATATACTGTATAATTTTTGAATTGAATAGCATTGAACCGATTTTAAATTAACTATATTTTATTGCATCTAATTCAGCTAATTTAAAGGTTTTGTGCAATTACATATTATTTGTGCCTTACTAACGTTTTGTGAAGAAAAAAATTTGTGAAAATTTGTTTCAGAAACAAATATTCATATTTTTAGATTAGAGGCTACAGTTTATTATTTTCAGCAATTTCATGTTACAAATTAAAATTACCAAGGGGACTCAAATTATATATAATAATCAGTTGTTATTTTTAACAAAATCACAGTATTGTCGTAAAAATGCGTATGGATTTTCGATTGAGTTGTTTTGCAGCGAAATTTTTATGTTTCGTTTTTATAGAGGTACTACAACAATTCAAAAATTGATTCCAGGAATGAATCATCTATTTTTTATGTTACCTCTAAAAAAGTTAAGAAGTCAAGATGATTTACAATTGTAGAATTTACGTACTAGAAAATGTTATTTTTATTTAAAGTATAATAACTTCAACTTAAGAACCGTTGCAGAGTTAGCAAAGTTAAGACAAGTGTTTCTGTATTACACAGTAAAATATGTGTATCTTATTGGCTTGCCAATTCTTAGAACTTCCATAAGGGTTGCTGCAACAGTTTCCCCAATAACAAGTTTACCGTAGTTACCTCGTACACTTTGTGAATGACAATTTATATTTTAGTTGTTGGTTATCATCCAACACAATTAGTTTGTATGGTTAACATATGTATTAAAACCATTCGGACCAAATTTTATTTATCTAGATATTTGCAGTTTATTTTAATTTTTAGCAAGAAACATGGATTGAGCAAATTCAGATAATCCTGATCATTACGTCTTTAGTAACAAATGGATAGAAAAATTGAAAATTACAATGAAAATTGGAATATAAAAGGTAATCGTTTTATAATTGGGGCACATGCACCCACTTTGCTTATCAAAATGCATTTAAAACTAAGCTGACATGCCAAATATCTTGAAACTTTCTACGTTACTATATTGCAAAACTGCAATTAAATTTTACTTCATAAATGTATGAAGGATGGTTTTCAAGCTTTAAAAAGACAACGATAATCGCTGTGGTTATAAAATTTTACTCTAATGCGGATGAAACACCACATAGAAGTTACATCACGGTGTTTACACAGCTTCATAGTGCGAAAGTATACTTAACAACATTGCATCTTAGAAAATATGACTTTTCACCAATAAATTGCTTATTAAATTGTGGTTTTGCATTCGCAATAAATTATGCTATTGTCCTTATTGAATAAATCATACTCTGTGATTTTATGTCCATTAGTTTTTTAAAAGTAATTGATGTTTTATCTTGAAAACAAGTAAATGATATGAGCATAAATTTTTTTAATTAGCAAAACTTGCCTGTACTTCAATCTCAGCATAGTTTAGATTCTTAAAAGAGATACGCAGGCAATTCTTTCAAAAAATGTTTAAAATCATAAGCAAACTTGGACCGTAATTTACATAAACTAAGAAAAGCCAGAATAGCACAAAAGGTTTCTGGTCTATTCTCTTACTAAACGAAAACAAATAGTTTTGTACATTTGTTCACTAATTTATGTAAGTATTTTGAGCAGATGAATTTTTACAATATTTTTATTACTGTGTCAATTCCAGTAACTGGCTGATGAAACAGTTGCTCATTTAATGTCAAGTTTGGATTTTTTCATTCATTTTTATTACAATCAGATATATGGTATAAGTTTGGATTTACAGACTAATCCATTATTTTAATTATAATTTGGTTATGCTTGTCAAAACATTTTTCTGAATATTTAAAGCCTATCCAACAGATCTAATGAATAAATACCTTGTTTTCTTAATTTTTGCTTGCATTGCTGTTTGCGTATTTGATTATATGGGTATAGCTTTGTCTGTGAAGCGACGCCTCGACGGTAAGAGTTGAAGTTGGCCAAAAGCAAAAAATACATATTTTTAATTAAAGTGGATATTTAGCAGTTAACAGAATATTGAAAATGCCGTAGAAATGCATGATGGACACAGCGGATTGTTTGGGCACCCATACGTTCTTTAAAATTGTGACGGATATGTGACAATTAAGGACAAATTATGTGAAATGCTAACCAAGCCAATGGCTTCTATACAATATTTATAATATCATTAATAGGACCATGTTTGAGGGATATGGAGATGTGGGAATGTTTTACTCTCAAAGGATACTTTGTTTCGTACTACCTATGGGTTTTTGGTTTTAAAGAAAGAAAAATGAATGTTTTAAATGTTTTTCAATTCACTGAGTTTTTTTTGTTTAAAAAAGTAGTTTAAACTGTATTATGATGAAATGAAATAGAAATCAACTCTTACCTTTAACTTCCCAGAGATGATTGTTAGTCTTGGAAGTTTGATACAAATCAAAACTTCCACATTATATTTTTTAAATTCACAATAACAAAAATCCACAAGTTCTCAATTCTACATTTTAATGTATTTATGTAGAAACGTATACAAAATTTGTTAATTTATTTTAACCCAAACACTTTTTCAAGTGCACTCAAGCTTTGCACAAAATGAAAATTTTCAAAATCTTATTTTGGGAAATTGAATCAATTTAAAAAAATTTAAAGTCTTCTTTGCTTCTCAAAGAATTTCGTTTTTGACAGATTTTACTTGCTCACATCAGAGAATAATATGCTTAAAAAGCACACCAAATGGATAAATTAGCAATTAAATCGTCAAAAAAATTGGGAAGACGATGTTTAGGATACAACAACTGCTGAATGACTAAAGAGCAAATACGGAAACGCAAGTTAATGTTGCAACCAGAATTCAACACGCAATTCTAAAGCAAAAGAGGTGTTGTGTATAGAACTTGAGTGTGTTTGTAATCTACAAATGTGACATTTTAATGCAAAGAAAAAGAGCTACGTGCGTTTTAGGTACATTTATTCAGTACCAATGTATTCACAAATTAATAGACTGGACAGAGCCTTTATTGTTTTAGGAATTACTTGCTCGTATATAGTAACCGTATAATGCGTTTTCTTCAAATGAGCTGCAACATTCATAAAAAACGATTATTGGAAGAAACGAAAATTTTGACCCAACTGCAATACAGAAGAGTAAAAAAACAACACATGCTCACAAAAATTGGTTGTGAAAACAAAAGATTTATTGTTTTTGTGAGCAAGGGACCATTTCATCTGAAGAAGCTTTTTAAAATATTGAACCCACACCACAACGGATTATTTTGAGAATGAATCGGAAAAACGAGATAAAGGTGGAATACTGATGGACTCATAAAACTATAAGGGGTTGGACAAAGATTTGTTGAACTTCAAGAAAATATATGTACCTCATCTTCTGTTTTGAAGAGAACATGAGATGGTGCTTATGGTACTGGGCAATGTAAAACATGTTTATGTGTGGAATCATGTGAAATTGAGATATATAGACGTAAAGGCACCAACAGAAAATCTACTTTTATAATTTATTTATTGCATTTTATGACATTTTGGGATAAAGGTAACGAACAAAAAGGTAGTGAAAAAATAATTTATTTTATTTGAGTTATTCCAGACTTTTTGTTACATACCTAAACGCATAATATCTTGTATTTTTTGTTTCTGGTTAAATCATACAAACTTGATATTTTATATCCTCGTTTGAAACATTCTTTGCAATCAACAAACATTTAAAACTTTATAAAAATCCAACTTTTTTTATCATGTCATTTAGCGATTTACTTTATGGTTAAGTATGCTTTTTTGCGGATGGGGAAATATTTGAATTTGTACGTAACAAAACAGCTCATTTACTATTATGAACGTTGGTACATGATTTTCATATTTTAAAACATCATATCAGACTCAACTTACCGAGTTTTGTTGCTGCATTGTGTAAAATTATTTTACTATACACAAAAGGTTTGCAAATAGTTGAGCCCTTAAATGCTTACTTAAATGGACCGAAGAAAGGGACGGGGAAAATAATAAAATCTGTACTTAAAAAGGGATGAGGTGTCAAATAGAGAATTCGATTGTTGTTTTCTTTCTTGAAGATATGCTTCTGACGTTTTTTACTTCATATGTAACAATAGCAAAAAAAACGGGCGTTCATGTGTAGTTATGCTAAAATGTAAAGTTGTTTAAGTTGTGATGGCAGCTGCTGACCATTATAACAATGCACTGTATTGTTGAGCGTTCTATGCATATAGTAAAAAACGGAAATATCTTTCTTACGTTAGACCACTGAAGATTGTTTTAGTTTGTGTTGGCTTTAAGTGACACGATATTAATTTCTTTCTGAAATCATATTTATTTTGTTAAAGTTTTTCATCTGGTATCTCAATGAAATGATTGTAATGACTTTTAATATAAATATTCTTGCCACATCTTAATGAATGCTTACTCGATTGTCACTTATTTGCAGGTTTTATGTAAAGTAAAGAAAAAAAGCAAACCCATACAATTTTCCTGAATAACCCAATTTCACTTAATTTGAAAATTCAGGGTACGGCCTTATGTGTGGTCCGGCCTGTCATATATATGACAAAACATGACATACACTGGGCCTGGCTGTGATTGTATGAAGATTCCATGCACTTATTACAAGATTCATTAAATTGATAACAAATAAAACAAGCAAATAATTTTATACGGAAAAAGGACTAAATGACATTTTCTTCAGAGTCATCCTACAACAAACGCATCCAATGAAGAAAATCATTTTAACTTGCAAACTGGTATCAAAAGTATAAATCAAAATGCTCTTTTTATTTGTTTATCTGCACCAGAATAAACATATTTCGTCAGTGAAACTCCAAAATATGATAAGTAAAAAACCTGCAAATGTCAAAAAACGATAGCTAAAAAACCTGCAAATCTCAAAATATGATAAGTAAAAAAGTTGCAACTCTCAAAACATTACAAGTCGCTTTAGGGGGAAAATAAGATTTCCTTGTTTTTAAATAGAGAAAAAAATAAGCTTTCCAACGGTGTGCAGATTATATATATAGATCAACACAAATCAATAATATTACTACGTACGTGTAACGTGCCGTTTGTATAAACCGTACTTGTTTTAAGATTAAAACATGCATGCATATTAGTCTAAAAGATAGCAGCTTAGAGAGCACAATTTGTGTTTCAAAAAATAAATCAAAAGGGATCCTCGTAATATCAAAGAACTTTTGAAAATTAATAAGTAATTCATTGCCTAGCTTTTTATGTTATTTGCAAAAATATGTATTTTTAGAAACATGCTAAACTGTTACTCAAACTTTTACTGTTTCAGTTTGGTTGGCTTTGCTGGTCGTATCTAGACTAATTTTCCCTTCCAACTGGATACTGCTGTTGACTTTCTTTTGGAACTGTCCATCATCTTCGAAATATTTCCTTGCACTGCTCACTGTTTGTTTTTTATTTTTGTCAAAGCTGGCTGGAAGGCAGATCTATTTGCTTATACATATATTACCAAAATAATTTAATTTGTTTTGCAAAACAGTTTTACTTTCTAAAATAATGAATAAACTTATAAATGTTATTACCTGTAAATTTTTTAAATGTAAGAACATTTAAAGTTGCAGGCAAAACTGATGCAGAAAGTTGTGTATCAACTTTTGTTTTTTTTGTAGCACGACTATCTGACAGCTGCTTTGGATGAGCCCGTTGTGAGATTGCTATTAATGTGGCTTTTTTGCGCTGGGACATAGAATCCGGTATTGAAATGCTACTTTCGCTAGCCAATCGTGGGCCAACTGAGGTTATGCTTTTGTTGGTAACGGTTTTTCTTGGCGTGTCAGCCTTAAGAACTATGAGAACTAAATTCATTAGTTTATCATCATAATTCAACAAATAAGAAGAAAATTTGAAGAATTAGGATCAAATTTGCAGAAAGCAAAAGTGTTTTGTCATTTACTTTTAATTTTGTGAGATAAAAGTTAACTATTTTTTAGCAAAGATACTTAATTTTTTAATTTAAGCTCAAAATATAAAACAAGTAGCATACTAATTTTAACGCTCATGGCTTAATCCTTTGTCAATGGAGTCAATTTTTTTTAGACTAAAAGTTTCAGCTTGACGAAGCTGATAACAATTAATGTAACGTTTTAAAACACGGTAAAATTCAGTCCTGATGGCTTAAAATTTTGATTTCTCATCTTAAGTCTTAGTTGTAAATTGAAATTCAGATTTTTAACAGCTGCTGCGTCTACCCATTATATATCATTAAAAATATATATTTGCCGTGATATTTGAAAGTAGCATGGTTAAATCTTTGCCTTTAGTTTTTATCTCTTGAAAAAACTCATTTTAAGGTTTTTATAGATTGATTTGCATCCATTTTTCAATAAGACAATTTAAAATGTTTTATGATGTTTGATTGTGCTCATTCCCAATTTGTTTAAGGTTCTGGTTTAAAGTTTCCGTTGAAATCTTTTATATTAATTATTTGCAATCTGAAGTTTTTGAGTAAAGCCACTCTTTCGGTCTAAATTACTAGACTAAACATTATTACTCTTTGAGTCAGTAATTTCTTAGATATAACCGTATTCAGCAATTTTATGTGGTAAAGTAAATATTCAATTGGGTGATAGCGGTTAAAAACAGGTTTTAACCTATAATACAAATCTGTTATTTGAAACTCATAAAATTGGAGCTTGTTCACCCGTGTTTCTCTTGCAGTCTAAATTTTTTGTGCTTTAAATTTGATTTTGGTTCATTTAATTATAAATACTTTTTAGACATAATAAATTCTTTCCTACCAACTGGAAAATTCAATCATTTAATTCCAAACTAGAAATCTAGCGTTTAGGTCTTGAAGACTTAAATTGTCATACTTTGAGATTGACGGTGTCTACTAAATATTCACTAATGTCTTAAATTTGGCCGTCATTATACTTTTGTCGATAAATTTTTTACTTTACTTGGCATATATGGAACGACTTTTTAAAAAGAATACTGATCAACATAAGACTGGACTTGATTTGATTACTATACTTATTTTTTGCAAATATTTTGTTTATGCATTCAATTTTTCTTGACTAGTTGCACAATTTAGTATTTAATTTATATATCCAGATCAATAACATCCTAATGGAGTTTGTGCTTTATATATAATATTTTTGAATAACGGTGCTGCATTAGCTTTGTATGACAAGCCAAATCGTTGCTAGAACGCTAGCTAATCGATAACATGCAAGATGTGTTTGTTTCAAAAATTGCATTGATGAATGAAAAGCAGATTAACAACAAAAAACAGGGATGTAATTAAGTCCAAGAACATCCATCCATAGCGAGGTGGCTAGAGTTTCTGTCTCAAGTGGCTGAGGTTTGGGGTTCAAATAGCAATTATTAAACAGAAAGAGTGTGCATTCTAGAGAAGTATCATGATTGAGCAGATTGTGGTGAGGTTGTATGGTAGCAGACATGTTCACTGTCCATCGAGTGCTCCTGTCTCGTCAGCAGTAGCAGCACCTTTGGATAGTGGATACCTGGACCTC
>JAQFYG010001274.1:0-19942 GCA_034694325.1 Entomobrya corticalis | reverse complement strand
AACTAAGGACATAGGGGTTATCGATGACGACGAATTCAATGAAAATAGTCATTTGACCCCTTGACCTCAATTGACCCAAGGGGCACGGGGTCAACCATATACAGACTTAAGCTAGTGGCCTATAACTTGACATAGAGAGAGAGCTTGTCGAACCCAGGGAATAAATGCCTATGGGCACTCTGAAACTTAACAAGCTTTATTGTAAATGGAAATTTTTCACACTCAAACTCGGTACACGACGCCCTACACCCGATTAGCGGCACACAACACCCGATTAGTGGCCCTTGATTTCCATTTACAATAAATTGTTACAATAAATTCGGAACGTTGTTTGGGGAAAATCTTTGGAGAAATCGCTCACCTCTACGTCTTTGTTAGAGAATGAGAGTAAGGGAGCGAAGTGAGAATTTTTTTATGCAAACTCACCTGATTGGACGAGCTTGAAAATAGGGTATGTGCTTAAAAATTTTAAAAGGAGACGCGGTATACTGTCCTTTGGATGAACACATCAATAAGATGGGCCCTTTCGACCGACGCTAACTCTTACTGAAAAGATGGGATCACCACCAACAACCAATAAAAAATAGCTTCACACGAGAGTAGCGAACTCTAACTTTTAACTGACCTCTGAAAGTTATTATGCCATTCACGGCACAGCCTTATCCGGATTTGGCTTGCTTAAAGTGGCCTTGATCTTTACAGAATTTGAACTTCAGTTCATAGAGAGAGTGAATTACAATCATTTTTAGGGTGTACGGACATTTCTCAAAATCCTGCACATCAAGTATACCATTACATCGAATCCACTTCGTTTACCGACCCACAGTATTACAAGGTCATTTTATTTTAGCTATCTTCTCATATTTTCTACATATTGTCATGGGAATGGCACTTCCGCCTTTCTTTTTTGTGTCAAAATCAAAAACGCCTAACTTTTTTCGCAGATGGAATACATAAACAGCCTAACCCAATTTTGGGGGAAAGAAAGATTATATTATGCTCAATATTATTAGATTGCAATTAGCTAAATTTTTATGAAATTAAATCTGCATTTCTTGGTGAAATCTCACAGCAATCTGGCTATCAATGTCCACTGCTAAAATTGTGAGGGGGCTTACAGCAATGAAACAAATTGAAAAATAAACGATTTTTGTGATTTTTCTTTTCTACCATTCCAAGTACAAATATATTACTCCCTAACAAAAGTCAAAAACAAGACGTGTCATCTTTACCGCGTACAAGTAGCAACAACAAGAGTAGAGAATGATGCTCCTAAATTCATAGAGAAATAATTCACCTTTTCTACAATGAAGAGTACCATTGACGTCAATCGTCGCATTTTATAAAATTCATTCCCTTCCATAGAGTCAAAATCTTTACACTTAGAAGAAAAGTGAACAAGCTGTTAAATTTAACATTTACTTTTAGTGGCATTTTCTCATGTTTACACATAAAATTCATAAAATACGTAAAATCCATAAGGATCAGCGGTCAACAAGAAATTTTAAGACAATACGTACAATTTACATATTATTAAAATGAATCAATAAACTGAAACATTTTCCCGTTTTGTTTCTTTGCTTAGCATACAATATACCAAACAAACGGGGTAAATTTGGACGAGTAGAGACAAACCACAGTATTACAAGGTCATTTTAGTTTACTTATTTTCTCATGATTTCTATATATCGTCATGTGCATGGCATTTCCGCCTATCTTTTTGAGTGTCAAAATCATAAGCGCTTATCTTTTTTTGTGTCAAAATCATAATCGCCTAACGTTTTTCGCGGATGGAAGTCTTAAACAGCCTAACTAATTTTGGTGGGAAATTAAGATTATATGCTCCATATAATTTGATTGCAAGTAGCTACATTTTGATGTATAATACATCTGCACTTCATGGTGAAATCTCACAGCTATCTGGCCATCAATGTCCACTGCTAAAATTGTGAGTTGGCTTACAGCATTGAAACCAATTGATAAATAAACGATTTTTGTGATTTTTCTTTTCTACTATTTCCAAGTACAAATACATTACTCCCTAACAAAAGTCAAAAACAAGACTACTGAATAGCAAATTTTGACAAAATCAATGATTTCCGAACCCAATAAATCGTTTCGAGTCTGGTTTTATTTTCATTATTCTGAATATGCATATTTTCGAGATAGGGTTATGATGCCCCTGTGCAATTACAGTTAGGCGATTATGATTTTGGCACGTAAAAAGATAGGCAAAAATGCTATGCACATGACGATATTAGTTAAGTCTGTTTATCGGTCACGTTTACAGAATTAAAGTTTTTTAATTTTTTAAAAACATTTCTTCACATATAACTATTCTACAATACATAATGCATATAGCTACAATTTTTAAAGTCCGACTTACATATAATTATAATTTTAAAATTATAAAGACAATCAGAAACTGCTCCTAAATATTAGAGATACCCCAAATCAATATTTTACGCATCTACAATTACTTACAGAGACTAGACTTTGTGTGAAGCATTTGATGGTCATTGGGGGGATTGTAAATTTTTATCTTGCCATTTTATGTAAATATGCTTAACAAACATTCTATTTTTATAAAAATTTGCTTGCGCGATGAAATAGTTATTTGGTGTTCGATGATATGGATTCTAGGAAACGGCGTTATACGAGTAAACTTTCGATGAAAAGGCTATGGTATACAAAGCGGTCGTTCGAAGAAAAACCGTCGATGAGATATGCGTTAGGCGTCAGTGCATTTGGCGAATTGTCAGTACACCAATTTTTAGTTGGGTGTCCACACACCGCATCTGTATTGTGTATGCATCGCATACACAGTAAAAAAGAAAAAGCTAAAACAACAAGAAAAGCTTATCGTCCACACGTGCAGGTGTGAACCACAAGCACCATACACGATTACATAGAAAAATCGAGAAATGGAATATTAAACAAATCTTATCTGTTTATACAGATTAGTAAACTGACTCAAATTCCTGATCCCGACACACTCTATGAAGAGTAATGTCGCCAGTTATGTCAACTAGAGGGAGTCGTCATAGCAGTGTCAAATCACTGAAGATCCTGCAGCTTAATAAGAAAGACTAACTGCTGAAATTACGTCACGAACACGAAAAGAAAGTTGCTTAAGTCGGTTTCTAAACCAAGATTTGGAACTTAAAGCCTGAAAGTAAGCAAAAGTAGGAAAAACTAGCAAATGTAAGTGCAGTGGCTATGTAAGTGCTGAAAAACAAATTCCTGCTTTTATATAAAATATTTTAGCGCCTTTTGGAAGAATGTTACGTGCACTGTAGGGCTCATTCTCAAAGACTCACCGCGGAGTCTCTGAGAAGTTCATATTATTGGTTGCGTTGTTCAAAGGTGAACTGAGTGAAACGAATTAGTGCGATGTGCACGCTGCCTTTTTTGAGAAAGAGAGATTATAGGTTATCGTTTGCTTTTTCTAACAATCCGTCGTCCACTGAGAGAAAAAATAAGAGCTAAATATTATAAGTATTGTGAAGATGAGATAATCGATGTAAATAAAAGGAGCGACGATGATGATAATCAAACAACTAGTTTAAGTGGATCAGTTACTAGTAAGTAACAATTGGACAAATGCTCGCAAACCTACAATTTTACCTTGTAAGCGATATCAGCTTTGATATCAAATTCCTCTTCAGTTTTTCAATGATTCGACAAGATGCTAATGGTAAATGTTCAATGCCGGAGCAGAACTCTTGCCAAGCAAGAATCGTTGCTTATTGTAACAGTTGAGACTCGGAAAAAATATTAACCTTTCTCCAATGCCTTACAATAAATTAATCATACGAGCTCTTTTTTGCACCACGGGATACCAAGCGGACTGAAACTTGCTTTGATGCAAAATGACATAATCGGATATGCGGATAATTGCTAAAACCAAAACGGCATGAAGAATACATCAGTAAACTGATAATTAATTACGACTAAATGATTCTATAAACTTTTTTCCGAAACAATTGTCAGCAACACAAGAAAAAAGACAAATTTAACGGTTTTAAAGTTTAAAAAGGGTTTTTAGGATTGTAAAGCTTTTTGAAACAACAGTCATAAAAACGAAAAATGCAAAGTTTGAGGAAACTTCCTTTAAAAAGGCGCCGCTGATGAACAAGTCGATCAACTTAAATCTTTTTACCTACGGAGGCATTGATCTCTGGTTCATATTAGGTTAGGGCAAAATACTGTACAATTTTCTCTGTAAAATCACAAACGATCTTGACCTATCGCAAGCTGTAGGATAAATAGATGGATTCTGGACGAAACAATACGTAGCAGCGCTAAGAATCCAAACGTCTAGTCGCCCAAGGAAAGAGGGAAAACACTTAATCGCTATTTCAAGTACTTCTAAGAGAGAAAGAAAAGAGACATTTTAGAGGTGTAAATTGCCTGCCTTAAAAATATTAGTGCTAGTTTTGCTCTTACAGGTCCATTTACACTGGTTACATATAGCCTTGATCATTAAAAACTTCAGCTCTTTTCCGCTGGAGCTCTGAAAAATTGCCATTTTTCATAGATGAGCACCCATTCAGCCATCTTCATACTTATTTCATCAAGACAAATGGAATATTATAAGCTCTCTCAGAGGGAGTGAGCGTAATACAGTGATTCGATATGGTCATGTTTACGTCCTACTCTCAAGTACAAAGTACGAGAGAGGACATTCCACTTTAATAGGTATATAGGTCTTTTTACTAGTTATAATACCTACTGGATAAGAGAAATCTGTGCCTTTGAGCCACTTTTATGTACTCTTGTAACAATGTATCATATTATTAAGGTGGCAATATTTGATGATAATGAGAGAGATGAGGAAGGAGTTTCGATATAATGAAACTCATTCATAATAAAATCAAGCAGTCTTCATTCAGAATTTGTACTCTTTTCGTCTATTTTCCTCTTATTTTCCTTATCATCATTTCTCATGCATAAACTCATAACATCAGGATATTATCTTCAGAAATTCTTAAGTATTCTTAAAAACCTTACTCGAAAGAAATTAACAGTAATGTACAGTCATTAAGTATTAGTTATCAATATTAGGGAGGTAATTATAAATCAATTCATTCAATAAAGAGTTAATAATTTAAATTACGAGGCCTAGCCACCCTATTTAGGGAAAACTGCGCACTTGCGTATGTTGATTTTTGTCTGCTAAACCACTTTCATTCAATTTATTGGCTTCAACTATTAAAACATACCATTTACACCTATGTTAAAGCGAATGTTCGGACGTTAAAAGTTGATGTAATATTTGTACATTCCTATCCTCATATGTTACTTACAGCTTTTTTATAATGTTTTCTAAAATTCCGCAACCGCCACCTCCATTGAAAAAGCATAATCTATTCGAATCACCGCCATGTATCGTCGTGCTGAGTTCCTAGACTGGCATAAAATAGGATAAATATGGAAAAGATGCTGAAAGATGTTGTTACACGACCTAGGATGCAAAGTCCATAAAAATCCTTGTGGCAAAAAATATGTAGGTAGCTGCATGACCAACTACGAAGTTAGATTGGAAATGGATTGGCAAGTGGTCATGTTGTCATAAGCTCCAACTGGTATTTCATTTGAAAATCTTCTTACGATATCAAGGAATAGTGAAGTGGTATTGTCTAGGCTTTTTCGGAGTTCCTGCAATCTTGCATGCGCATTGTGATACAATAACCAATTTTGTAGACAAACACTGTAGAACATTTTACACATGGCTAACATGAGAAAAGCAGATATCCTTTTTTGTATAATACAGGCATTAAATGCCACTGTATATAGGCAAAGCAGGTTTCTCTGTCCGTCTGTCTATCTGCTATATATGAATAACCACCTATTTTGATACTGTACGTACCCAAGCATAATGTCTTTGTCTTAAACGAGCATAAGGATAAGCTAATAAAAATAATCGCAGTTAAAATATTGAGCCATTAAACGGCCACACATGTCTATGTGTAGTTAATCAATCAAATGACAATTAACCTGTGGTTGAAACTTGGTATACTTTTAGTCAGAACACATGTATTCTTAAAACTACTCTTAATTCCATCCAAAATTGTCCCGCATGTTGTATATATTTATTTATTTATTCGTTTATTCATAGACAAAAGTACAAAAATGCTTCTTACACAGAAATGTTACACAGTTAACAAATCTAAAAATGATACAAGAAAAGTATTTAAAAATAAAAAACAAATACATTGTTATAAATGTAACTGATGTAGGCTTTAGTGAAGTGCATATACTCATGCCAAGCAGAGCATTGAGTCGAGTGAGTTTGAGAAGGTATGGCATGAAATATAAAATGTGATGCATGCCGTACAAAAGTCGTGTCGAAACTTGATGCCAAGAGTTGAGAGCAGATAGTTACAGAGAGAGGCACTTCACTTTTGCGAGACAAGAGTGAGAGCTAGAGTAGAACTTCTAGCTGAGTTGAGATTTTGTGTAATTAATTTAGAATATTAATTGTTGCCAAGAAAAAGTTAATTATTGAGTTATTTGTTTAATAAATATTGATTTCGTCCTTTTTATCGTAAATTTGATCCTGAAGTTGTAAAAGATATCCATTTAATTTGGCACTAAAAGTTTAATTGATTCTCATTCATCTTCAAAATTATCCATCAGACTGTACACCATTTATTTAAAGCGATACATAAGCGGTTGTATTTGCAACATACATGTTACAATATAAAGAGAGAAGAGGTACACGCTGCAATTTAGGCGCTGTGTTGGGAAAAAAAAGATAAAAAATAGAAAGAAAAGAAACTTATCATTTAACTTATACTATCAAATTGCTATTAAATTCAAATGCTTAAACAGTCTTATTAGAGTAGGCATAGTTGACAGACGATACCCAGCAGTAATGCATTTTACTAAGCTAAAATTAAACTTGCTTTTGTTGTTTCTGTTTTATTAACCTGTTTAACACTTTATAAGGTGCTATTCCAGCCACTGTTTATACCTAGGATTTTTCATTGTCCTCATTCCAAAGCGTGCTATATGTTCTATCCATCTTTTTTCAAAATTGCTTACTTCAAGGGGTTTACATGTTTCAATATAATTAGGTATATCTATTAATATATTTACTGGTTATGATAGCTAATGCTCTCTTCTCTGCGCTGATTAACATTTTACTTTGCTCAAGGGTATTATCACTGGACCAAAGAACAGCCGAACTCCAAAATTCTTCGTATATACAAAGTGTACATAGTAACTAACTGTTTTCGTGAGAAACCAATAAACAACTATTTACTTGCCTTTTTAAAAACACAGCTTACATGATCACTTTAGTTGACTTTTTTGTTTATCATTACACCCAATAATTTACCAACGCTCACGTGGGTCCTAATTGCACCATTAATCGTAACATTATAATTAGAGAATCTTTAATCTATAGAATTATTAATAATAATGACATTACTTTTTCTGGATTAAAAGTACATTTTCTTCTCGATTAAAAATGTCATTTACATATTTATTTATATTTGGGCATAAATCGTTTTCTACTGCTTCGGCAATGCACATATCGTCCACAAGTGCATTCATTAGATTTTTTTCTTCTTCAAACTTCTCCTCAAAAACTGCTAATAGTATGTTAATAAAAACTATAAATAGGGTACTTGCGGATTTACTTCCTTGTGGTGTTCCATTGTGAGTATTTAGAATCGTTGATAGCCCAAATCTTTATTTTGTACACTGCTCCTTTTTACGCCAAAAGTCAGCAATCTACTGAATATCATTACTATTGACTTTTTGATGGCACCATATTGATTTTTGTTTAGTTTTGACATAATTCGGTTGTACATTATATCAATCATGAACTCTCTCATTCATAATCTTGCTATAAACATTAGTCTGTGTAATAGGCCTGAGTGTCTATATTCACATTATAGGTATCTATTGATACCTTAGTATTAAATTAAATTAAATTAATAAAAATTTTTGAGCACACTTAACTCGTTTACATATAGATTGTTTACTAATAAAAATTATGTTCTTTTTTCTCTCGCAAGTTGGTGAGTACAGTTTGTATAGTGTATGCATGTGTATGATTTGATCTTCATTTCCTATCGTTGATGAAGTGAAAATATCAATAAAGGTGGAAGTGGTATTGCATATAAATTTAAAATGAAAATAAAACTATTTCATTACAATTTGTAAGAATTTGTAAGAAAAAGTAAAACACATCGTTCAGTTTGTACTCCAATTTTCTCTAAAAACGTATATCCCGTCCACTTCTTACCCCGGGTGGCTCGCAGTCCAGTCATTCCTCCTTCTGTAACCTACATCGTTCATCATATGTATCAAACATGGATTACATCATGCCATTTTCTGAGCTTATCTCCAACAAATTAAAACAGGAAGTTCTACCAATTTCAGCTATGAACTAAACAGATCAGCATGATTTTGAAATTGCCGTTTATGTTAACAAACATTCACAGCAAAATTACCAAAGCGACGTCACTCCCACCACATCCCGTGGAATCCAGATGAACCTGTGTTTAGCAGATGTAATTAGAAATTCAATTTAATCACAGGTTCACATCGTCGAGCGCATGGCATTTTCATCAGTTTCATCTTTGGTCATAATCAAAATTGCCAATTTCATTTTTTGTCGTAATCATAAACACCAATTTTATTTTTGGTCAAAATTTTGTTGACAGTAATGTTGTTTTTGAAGAAAGCTAAAACAAGGTCGTAGTCCTGTTCACAGTGGACGATATTTTTTTCTTTTTTTTAAGGGTATATTTTGTAGTCCTATTATTTTGTTTTTATTAATATAAAAAGTTTACAACTTGGGGTGTGTAAAGAAAGTCCCATAAATCATGAATATACCACTTTATTTCAGTTCCACATGTAATAGCAAAGCTACTGCTGTGTACTTTGAAGGCCTGTTTATCAGAGAATTTTACATTGACGCATAGAACTATTATGGGTCGCTACAATATTGCCGAAACGCTTCTAGTGCTTGCGTTTCTTGCCGAAAAATGGATGCCGAAATTTGCTTTGCCGAAAAATGCTATCCGAAAAATATTTGCAGAAAATTGCTTGTCGAAAACTTCATGCCAATAAACGCGTGCCTGAAAAAGTACCTACAAAATAACATGACGTAAGCCTTAAAAAATCCAAAGACGTCCCTTCCTCTTCTTTTTTCCAATCCAAATTCTGACCTGTTTGTGCTTAAGAACTGACAAACAAGTTCTTCTGCTAAGCACCTAATATTAAATGAAAATTAGTTTGCCATATTTGACAAGTACATCGTAAAATGGAAACATTCAAGCTACTAATTTTTCGGCAAGCATTTTTCGACAAGCATTTTTCGGCATGCATTTTTCGACAACAATTTCTCGGCATGCATTTTTCGACAAGCAATTTCTCGGCATGCATTTTTCAACAAGCAATTTTCGGCAAACATTTTTCCACAAGCAGTTTTCGGCAAAACAATTTTCGACATGATTTTAACTTCGGCAAGTAATTTTCGGCAAGAAACGTAAGCACTAGAAACGTTTCTGCAATATTGTCGGCACCCAAATATTATCCATCAAAATGTAGCTATGCTCAATCCAAATGTATTGTGCATATAATCTAATTTTTCCCCAAGAACGACTCCAGTCCGCGAAACACACTTAAAAAAATATGATTTTGACAATTAATAAAATTAGCGTTTTTGATTACGCCCCAAAATGAAATTGGCGAAAATGCCGTGCACGCGACTACATATTTTAACACAAATAAATAGAATCTCATTAGCTACTGTCAAATCTTTCTTCGAAGCAAGCAAAGCAAGTCGAGACAATACCTAGCAACAGGGAACACTATAATTTTGATTATCGACTCAAACTAGTAGACATTTGGCGCTTTTTCATCATAGATCTCCAGGATTTACTACAGCAGCTTGTCAATTCAAGGAATATGGACAACGCTAAACCTTTTTCCTCTCTCATAAAGGAAAAGAATCTGCAACAGCCATTCTCATTTCCACAAACATGGTTTGTGTTACGGCTCAGAAGTCATACGTCAACTTCTCTAAACCACGCAACAGAAAATTCAGAAGTCCAATAGTTCGATCAAGGGATAGCGTCCGTTTCGAAGTGAATTCAATTTGTTATGAGAGTTGTGATTATGTGGAAAGATGCCTGGGGTAAATGCCACAAAACTGATGAAGAGAAATTAAGACAGACTAGCAAGCTGACAAAATGATGAAATAAATTCCCTGTAGATGAATAATGTCAACACGACGAAACAACAGCTTTGTAGATTTTCTCAAATTTTATCACACAAAAAATAGACAGAAAATATAGACAGCATTTACAAGAGTTTCAAATCAAAATAAATGTTTCATAAAGAAATTCTCAAAAATATAACTCTACTGAAGATAAACTGCCTAACTTAACAATTATCTTTTCTAGTAGGCTAAGTCCTTAAGTACTATTACTTTGGAGCGAATCAAGATACAATTTTAACTGTAAGATTGGAAACGGTCTGGACCTCTCGGGTACTAAAGATCGAGTGGCTGGCATCAGGGTGCAACAGTACATAAAAATGCTCAAAACCCAAGCCAAAAGATGCTCTCAAGAAGGAGGGAAAATCAAAAAATCAATTAAAAAATATCCCTAAGAGAGACAATTAAGAAGTAACAGTAAAAAGTCGCCAACTGTCTGGCTTACATGTTTAACACACAAGTTGCCTTATGGGCAATAATTAAAACTTCAGTTCATCTCAAAGAAAATATTATATTTCTAGACGAGCACTCATGTACCCATCTTCAGACATATTCAATAAATTTAGCATAACAGGGTAGCTAATCACAAAAAAATACCAGCACTCTCAGAGAGAGCGAGCGTAACACAGTAACGTATGTCTAAACACACACAGCTACAGACTTGTCTACAACTTCACATATACAGCTAAAGGCTTATCTACAAGTACGCACTTACAGCTAAAGAGTTGTCTTCAAGTTCATTTATCCATTTATATTACATTACAAAAACTCGGTATAGTAAAGCCAATGTATAGAATCGCCGGTGTAGTAAAACCAATGTAAAGAAATGCCGGTGTAGTAAAACCAATACAAGAAAACTCGGTATAGTAAAACCAATACATAAACTTTCAATGTTCTCCACCAATGAATACAAAGGTGGGATGAAGGGATACAAAGTGAATGTTCTTAGCATTGACGTGACACAAAAACTGATTGTTCTCATAATTTTTAGGATGTAATAACTGATTTTTAGGATGAAACGAATGTGAAGGTGAAAAACACTGGCACCCTTCACTACTACATATAACATCAAGAAAAAAGATAATTTAACAAATTTATCCAGCCATCATAATCAACAATCAGGCCCGAATCCTGACAGTTTGTTTATATGGATAAACTGGAGTCCCAGACACCACCACCAAAGGAAGAATTTTATGATATGCTTACATTGGAAGTCAGTGCTCGTCATTCAACGACTACTGTTTAAGCTACTTAGTAAAATGATTGCTTACATTGACAGCTGTTATGGAGGAATTCGGTGACTGGTGATTTAAAACATACTACACACAAAGCAATCACCACTTGAGAGCGTTCACTAGACGCATACGCACACAAATATGCAACACAGGTTGCTAACGCTACCTTTGGTAGCTAGCTAATACCACCTGACCTCAAAATGATCATAATTTTACCTGGTAACATCAGAGGAGGGGTATCTCGTCTAAGTAAAAGAGTAATTACTGCAAAGTCAAAGCGATTGCTAAAAAGCGATATCAATATTTTTAATGCAGCATATGCCTTGTGATGATTATCGCTGGCCTTCAGATAAAAAATGGGCAAATTGGATATATTGAAGACGATGTATCTATTGCAAGAATGAGAATATGGTTTTTTAATCCATATTATCCGGATTCAATCAGGAAAACGTCAAAAGACTGTGGAAGCCTGCTTTTCGTCAAAGACAAGTCAGCTTGGAGCACATCTTTCTTACTGTAGAATACAAACCAGAGTATGCAATTTACTACATAATCCATAGATTCCATCCACAAGGTATGCAAGTAATGAAAGCACACATTGTGATTGACGTTGAGAAAAGGCCATTTCTACCAATTTTTATGGGAATATGAAGGGTGTCAGGTGGCTTGACAAAAGTAATAGAGGTTTTTCTGATTAGCATAAGGAGATAAAATTTATTTAATTATCTCTTTTTCTCGATGTTCTATGTAGCAGTGAATGGTGCTTGAGTTCCACCATCACATTGTAAAGATAGCTAGTCATGTCAATTTGTTTTAATTTTCTCTCTTTTTTGTGCGAAGGTGAAGTGCATGAGCGCTCGTCTACAGAATATTATAATCTCTTGAGATGAACTGAAGTTCATATTTTCAAGGCCATTGTAACCAGTTGAAACTGGAGGTAAATAGTGCTGCAGAAGCAAAAGTAAAGCTGCATTTTTCTGTAGAATTTAATTTTTAGAAAATTCCGTTATAGTTTATCTCGACTCGTTAATAGCCATAAGTATTTATTTGGGGATTTTCTTTCCTATTTTATAGCATCATTTTTGGGGAGGTTGGCGTGGTCTCCTTCTCACTTTTATTTAGTGTTCAACTCATTTTTCCTTCACTCGGTTTTCTGACCCTACGAGAATAACTCGTTCTTTAGTGTCCATAGGACCTAAACCGTTTCATTGTTAGACTCGTTTTACTGACTCTGAGTGAGTATCACTCGTCGTTGCATCGTCTTTGTAGGAGAGTTATAACGTTTCTGTTTTTTTTGTAAAATTGTAGTTTGATTTGCCCAGTGTAATTGTAACTAAAAAAAGCAGTTTCTACGTAAGTAGGAAAATTGTGAGTTAGCAGTTTATCTCCAGTAGAGTCTTTATTTTGTGGATTGTTCCCTCAAACTTTGTTAAGATTTATTATCGTGAAAGTTGTGTCAGTTTGCCCCGAAAGATGGGACGAGATCTACAAGTGTAGGAAAATCCATGCGATAATTTTGCCTTGAGTAGATAGAATTTAAAACAACTATTCAACCACTTTAATTTGAAATTTGCTTCTTTAAAACCTGTGAAACTTTATAACTTACTGTCTATAATTGTGTGTACGTTTGTGTAATAAATGATTGAAAATTACAGTGTTTTGTCGACAATTTATTGGCATTTTGTTTCAGAAAAGAAGTCCCTTACTTGTGAGAGAAAGCATTCGACAAAGTCTTAGTCCCCTGTCTCAAAGTGAGCCACTGTCCCTAGTCGTTGCACAAAGAGGTAGGATAAAAGGGAGGTTGTACTTCATAAAATTCATTCTCGATCAGTTACTTGCTGTTCTGTGATCAAACTATTGGAACCTTCTTTTTTTCGTTCCGTGGCATCAGAGAAAGGGTGAAAGTTTATCATTTCTGGCCAGCAATTGATGCCAAAGAATAGTAAGTTTATCTTTAATCGTATAACGAAGTACCTTTAGATAAGTTATATTCGTGTTTTTTAATTGATAGTCATTTTAACACACCTGACTAGGCTTACTTTAGATATTCAGTGTTTATTAGCAGTGACACTGTTGTTACGGCTCAGAGGTCACAGGTCAACTTCTCAAAACCACGCAATAGAAAATAGTTATAGAAGTCCAATAGTTCAATAGACAATACTCAGAAAACCAATAGTTTTATCACAGGATAGCGAGTAGCTGATCGAGAATGAATTTCATGAAATTAGAGTTCTTAAAGTGCTCAAAATTGCCTTTGTGCAAAACAAGATATTCATGAACAAAAAAGATCTGATGATGATGACCAAATGATGAAAGAAATTCCCTGCTGAAGAATTATGTCAAAACGACGAAACAACAGCTTTGTAGATTTCCTCAAAATTTATCACATGAAATAGACAGACAAAAAAATTACAAATTTACAGGAGTTTTTCCCAAATGATAAAGTTTCAAAATAACAAAAAAAGTTGATTTTAAAAATACTGCTTCTAAAGATATTGACTTGATACAAGAATCTTATTTCTAGAGGCTAATCCCAAGTTCATTTTACTAAGGAAAATACAGTTTCAAACAAACTAAAATATCGTCAGTCACACATGACTGCGAACATGAGAATCTCCCTGATACAACTACTCTGGGGTAAATCAAAATAAAATTTTAACAATAAAATTGGAAACAGTCTGGATCTCTTGGGTACAGTAGAACGAATGCCGAATAGTTTGGCGAAACAAACCATAAAAGTGGCAAAAAACTTACGCCAAAAAACTCTCCAAAAAGAAGCCAGAATCACAAGAGAAAAATTTAGATTCACAGATTTAGATATAAATGGTTTAAGAGAGACAACAAAAAAAGTAACAGTAAATTGTCGCCAGCTGTCTGGCAGAAATTGCTAACGCACAAATCGTATTTACGATACTAATTAAAATTACATTTCAGTAACCTTGCACTTCTAATAAAAATATGAAATTAAGCTTCAGCTCTATATCATATGCTAACAAGCGGAGAGAGCTCTCTGCTCAGCTTGTGCATAAAAAAGAGAATAGAGAGAGAATATAAACAAGTAAGTAGACAGCCACGATTGGATGCATCTTTTGAGGATCCACGGGCAGATCAACATACAGAAAAAATTATAATACCTACTTATTCCCTCTCTCATCCAGCTTTACAATAACGTATTTTTACTAGAGATGTGCTCACGCATTTTCTTTACACATTAACTGAGAATTTACTAATTCTTACCAATTTTACTAATCAATAATTAGACCCGAATCCGAACAACTGTTTTATAATTAACAAGTAATCTCAAGAATAAATAGTAGCTCGATCATCGGTCGGAGAGAACAACCAGTGGCTCCTATGTTTTATTGCATAATTTTATTCAGAACCCAGAGCCAAAATATGAGGTCCGTTGCGAATTCCATTCAAAAGTTATGGTCGGGTCAATTTTCAAAAACATTGTTTTACTGTTGTCCCCAAAATTTTCAAATGACCAATCGACTCGGCGACTGATTCTAAAAAAACTGTGGCCCATATTACTTTCCTTTAAAACGCTTAATTTTTTAAAATTTAGAAATTTTCTCCATAGTTTTAGAGATTTGATTATTCGCGGGGTTTTGTAAACTTTGCAGGATTTGGTAAATTTTTCTTGGAATTCAGTGAAATTGTGCGGTTTATCGACGGAACTCGTCATTACTTGCAAGGTTTCGTAAAAATGTTCCAGCAATTATGAGAAATGGCATCCAATTTTCGCTTATTATGAGAAATGGCAAGATTCAGACCTGACCTTTACTAGATTCGATTATTTCAGGTAAGGGTAAGGTTTGGTTCAAAAACCTCCGCTTATCAGGCTTATCTGAACCTACCTTAACCTGAAATAAAAACTGGTAAGAGTCTGGTCTTAATCCTGCTATTTCTTACAATAACCGACACGTTTTTGCAAAATTGTACAAAATCCTGCAAAACATTACAAATTCCCGCACAATATCAGTAAATTTTGCAAAATTTCAGTACATTTTGCAAGATTTCACAAACTTCTGCAAAATTTCTCGAACCCATGCCAGTGTCTAATCTGAAAAAGTATTGAGAAAAATCTCAAAAAGTAAGCGTTTGAGAAGGAAAGTGATCTCTGTCAAATTCAAAAAATCATCTACCGACTAAACTGGAATGATAAAATGTAGGGGTAAGAAAGTTGTTTAACTTGTGACCCGGCCAAAAAATTTATTTGTGGCAGCTATGGACCTCATGTTGGCTGTAAGCGTTTCCGACAAAGAAGTATCAAAAATAATAAACAACTTGAGGCCGCCAGTCCTCCTCTCCAACACGGTCATCAAATCAAAAACATGCTAGAGAAAATGAGCAAAGTTTTAGGGAAAAAACATACATTTATACTAGATTTAGTGGCAGCAAAACACAACAAAAAGAAAAAACTACTGAACAAAGCCAGCTTAGATCAAGTTCAGGCTGTTGGCGAATGTGTCAAGCTCTGTACAACTAACCAGGTACCAGGCATTAGTGTTTAAAGGTGTAAAGTTCGCTGGGAAGGTGAAGTACACATTCTGAAATGAACCAGTACACTACTTGAACCAAGGCTACTTACACTACTTTGCGGAATTCTTCCTTAAGCAATTAACCTTATATGTGACTTATCATAATTGCGGTTTATAAGTATTATATAGTCTCTCAAGCTTTATTTGAAAAAGAAAAGATAGAGCAAATTACCTCGAACGTAGAGACAAAGCAAGAAAAATACTGTATGTAATAGATGACCGAATTCCGTTTGACGTGTTTGATCAAACCAAAAACATAAAGCAGAATATTTTTGACTACATAACTGCACAATACGGGATAAGGACCAGCCATTTGACAGAAATAAGTTTAATCCATACATTTTTGATGCTTTAAATCATCTCCTTTCAGGAAAGGGGCAATGTGAAGTACTACTAGCCGGAAACCATTTAAAAATGCATTGAAAAAAGCTAACAGACAATGTCTCTGCCAGGATCGTTTAGAGCCCTATTCGGTTTTTACCAAAGCGAACAGGCTGAAGTCGGCGAAGGAGACATAAAAGCAATTTCCAATTTATTTGCCTTCTGATTTCATAAGCCAGTTCGATCATATTACCCTACAAAATCAATCATTCTGGAAAAGGCTAGAGAAAAATCCTTTACTGATTCAGTTGACCTTTAGGCGTATTCGCGTAAACAGTTGTAATAATTGAATTCTTGTTGTTGTTGATGAATTAACCCTGCTCTTCCCTAACCTCCTTTCACCAACGAAAATTTAAAAAATATTTTAATTCCTAGTTTTGTCTCTGATCATAGAGCAATGGGCTTCAAAGATACTTCCGCAGAAATAAATGGGAAAAAGTGATGAATGAGGAAAGACTGATGATTTCTGTGTAAAATATAAAAGCCTTTCGTGTCTTATCATGCTACCATAGTTATAAGATACATGTAGTTTGCCGCAATACTATAAAATTTTGGTTGAAGATTAGCATATTTTATTCTCCGTATTACTGAAATGTTATGAATTAAATTGGACCCCGGGTAGGGAACGTGATGTTTCGATAATTGGATCGAAGTATTTTGTGAGGATGCATCTGAAGAGGAGTAACATGATGAATATGATGAGGGATTTTTTTCTGCGCCGAACTGCTTCCCAATCCTTGCTCTGATAACTGCCATATAGCCAACAAGAGAGTCCTTAGTGACAAAAAACACCTTATTCTTAGTTGCTTTTAGTTATTAGTACTAGCGGATGAAGAAAAAAATGACTAGAATGGTATTTACTAGCTTTTGTCAAGGTGACCTTGCCTTTGCATTTTCGATTTGAATACTTAGCCACACCTGCAAGCAATACACAAAAATATAATAAAAGCTAAAACATCTTCACATTATTATCAACTTTTTTAAGTTGGAATGAATGTTTTTGTAACTAAACTGGAGCATCAAACTTTTTGTGAGAAGTCATGTTTGTGAGCATATTTACGATGCGCTTTGAGTCCATTAAAATAATGAAATTTTTTAACCACAACTCCGACATGCAAAGTTTTCAATCTACACTGATTTTACTTGGTGAACATAAAGTCCTTCCGCTCCAGTAAACTTTGCAATGCACAAGCACACAAATCCAAAATCCTTCCCAAGCACTTCGTAGATGTATTCTCTTTCTTGATTTCAATTAGTGCATCGTCTTTTCTGTTCACCTGTTGACTATTCTCCTTATTATCTGTATTCTGCTTCAACTTTACATCCTCTAGAAGAACTGGCATTGCTTGTCGGCGAACTAGGGCGTGTTTTGCAATTCGGGTAGGCAAGCTCAATATTGGAGGAAGTTTACAATCATTGTCGCTGTCAATATTATATTTATAGTCCGCACATCTATTATGGACAAATGATGCTTCTTGCTTTCTTCTCACTACATATTCAAGAGTTTAGATTAGAGTCTTAATGAGTCAACATGAGCATATGTAAATAGTTCCGTTAGATAACTAGTATTAATACAAGAGTTACCCCCTTCGGGCTAGATAGCTGAGCAATGAGTGGCTGTAATCAAGCAGAGAGTGGTCATTGTCCGGTTCGCGCATCTCTTACCGCCAAGCTGCTCTCGGTGGCTGCGGTCAAGCAGAGAGTGATCACAGTTCGGTTCCTCCAACTTCTACTGGTACGCTGCCTTCAGTTGCTGTAGTAATGCAGATAGGAAACCAGGCTGGCTCCTTCATCATTCATATCTTCTGGAAAGGCGCACGACAACTTGTTTTGTGCATTTGCAAAGGAATGATGCAACATGTGGCTGTGGCATCCTAGTTTGCAGGCCTGCAGCCACTGACTGCTACATACCTGCAGACTAAGGAAGGACCGGACCGGAAACCCTGTCTGCTTAACTGCAGCCGCCAACTGCCCCATGTCTGCTGAATGCGGGGGAACGGACCGGGATCGCTCTCTGCTTGACTTCTGCCACATACAACTACGTGAGAGTGGAAGATGGAAGGACCGAACCCGGATCACTCTTTGCTTGACTTCAACCACCGACGCTTACGTGCCGGCTTTATGCTTGTCTGGTGATGATAGTGATGATTAGCTAACAGCTAACATATTCTTTATAAAGGAGTCTTACTGAGTCAAGATTTGCATGTTTACTTAGTTTCATTAGTTAACTAGAATTTTTACAAGAGTTACCCCCTTTGGGTTCGTTGGCCGAGGTTAGAGAGACTTTTTTAGTAGGGAGTCTTATTGAGTCCACATGAGTATGTGTACTAAGTTTCGTTAGTTAACTAGAATATTTGCGAGATTTGGCCTCTGCGTTCTCGGTGACTAAAGTTGGACTGCGTTTAAAAAGAAAATTAGTAGTGTTTAACCCCGAACCCGTAAAAAGAACCCGTTTGCCAAGTTTCGTGAGTTAAATCAAATTTTTTTTAAGATTTACCCTTTTCAGGCTCAGCGGTACAGTTCCTGGAAGTTTAACTTTAGACTGTAGATGTAAAGAACAAAAACATTTCTCATTTGCATATTCAAAAGAAAAAAATCCTTATCTTATCTACTTACTGGCATAAATAAGTTAAGAATTTTTGTCCGAATTTATTTCTTCTAGAAATTTCCACACCAATTTTTTGAACATTCCAGAAAAAATTCAAGACTAAAAATAGTTTCCAGAATGTTCTAAAATTTGTTTGAAAATTTCTAGAAGAAAAAGAATTTCGAAAAAAATTATTTTCTTATTTATGCAAATTAGTAAATAAGATAAGGATTTTTTTTCAATTAAGTATGCAAATGAGAAATGTTTTTTTTCTTTACATCCACAGTCTAAAGTTAAACTTCCAGGAACTGTAGAGTTAGACTGATTTTTATAAATTAGTAAGTCTTTTATGGCTACCAATGACCTGTACAGCAAAGGAGGAAAAACGCTTAGTACGTTGGAGCTGGCCCTCCAAAAGCCCAGGGGTCGCCACCAATAAAATTTATATGTACACGTAGAAAAAATATGGAAAATCCAGAAAACTTAGTTTCAGCGGTGTCGACCCCTGGGCTTCTGTGAGAATGGCGTCACAATCCAAGCATTTTGACATGAGCGTAACCATGCACTTTCCATACAAAAAGCATGAGAATTGAACTTTCAAAACGCATGCAATCAAGTGGCGCGCTGCTCAATTTTCAAAATACATAATCATATGTCAATGTCACACGCATTTTTTCGTTCATTGCATTCGGTTGTTTTGAATGATGTTTTCAATTGTGAATGTTTATTTTGTGGAATTGCTGGATAATATTTTACTGCTGGTAAATACCACTGCTGGAAATATACTACTGCTGTTCAATTACTACTGCTGGAAATATACTACTGCTGGAAATATACTACTGCTGTTCAATTACTACTGCTGGAAATATACTGCTGCAGGAAATATACTGCTGCAGGAAATATACTGCTGCAGGAAATATACTGCTGCAGGAAATATACTGCTGCAGGAAATATA
>JAQFYG010001273.1:0-19966 GCA_034694325.1 Entomobrya corticalis | reverse complement strand
GACAGACAGACAGACAGACAGACAGACGGACAGACACCTTAGCCATTCCTAAAACCTCGTCAATGACTCGGTAATAAGCAAACAAAGCCATTTGACGTAGGATAAGTTCAAAAAATGAAACAAGATATGTAATATTCATAACGGCCAGAGAATGATACATATAATCTTTTTTCTTTCCTATAATCTTATATTTTCAAGTGTTAGTTTTCATGCTGTCATGCATGTTTTTTCAGAAACTGTCTTTATACCAGCGGCATTTTTTTTGCTAACTGACTTTACTATATTTAATTAAGTATTCATAAAATGTGCATGTCTCCCATTGCAATACTATTTGCGTGAAACCAACAAGAGCACATATTCCATTATAATGAAACCTTATGTTGACTGGAATGACTTTTGTCAACACACAAAAAGCAGGACAAAAAATAAAAGCTCCTACAAATACACATGTTTCACATGTTCATTTTTATCTATTTACACATTACGTAACATATAACTCAAAGCAAAAACCTAATCTCAGACTCGGACATACGAAACCTTGAAAAAAACTGAAGATAATGATTCATGATGAATCATTCATCATAAAATGCACATGGTACACATATATAATGCACTAGCATTTCTAAATGATAATTCAGTATATTTTTAGCCCGTCCAGTAAAAAACACACGTGAATATTTCAATTAACAAAAACGTTTTGTCCGCTTAATTGAGCGTCAAAGTAACATCATAATATATTTTTCAAAAGTAATATTATTAATGTAAAAGGCATTGAAATGAAGTACTTTGTGTTTTGTGATAGACAGACATAATAAAAATCTGACCAATTATCAGTAAATTGCAACGTTTTTAGTTTATCATTCGGTGTAGCAACAAGGGCATGGTAACACAAATGATAAAAATACCTGGTTCCATGTGATATTTAACTAAATGTTTTTATCAACACTTCAGTAAACTTACAATTGGTATAAAAGCTAAATATTTTTGCATTATTTTACCGGGTTGCACGCCACATTCACAACTGTGTTGCTAAAATTTCTACATTTTGAAACCAATTTTACTTTTGTTCAAAATTTGCTACATTTTGTAAAAATGACATTTCAAAAAGTTACCTTTGCACATTATGTGCTTTTCTTATTTTTCACAAGTCAATTATTCCTAGTTTCCGACGCTGCCAACATCCTTTTCCACGTTGGCGTTGTCGGCGACAGTCACAGAATTGCCATGCAGCCCCTAGCGAACGCCTTAGCCAAAAAAGGTCACGATGTCACTTTCATCATTCAAGACATGCCAAAATCCAATAATATCACGATTCACCCCGCCGTAAAATATTACGTTCCAAAAAAGGTTAAGGAGCATTTCGACAACATGAGAGCAGCCGGCGGAGGCCCAAATTTTTACCAGCTTCGTGCAAAAGGCCGTGGCGGTCTTATGCAAATATTTGTGCAGTTTTTCGGACTAAGGTTGTGTGAAAATATGTATGCCGATCCTAAATTTTTGGAGTGGCTTCAAACCGGGCCAAAATACGATCTAGTAATTATGGATGCTCTTTTTAACGAGTGTGGTTACTCTATTGCGCATTTACATGGCGCTAAAACAATGATCTTTAGTGTGAGTACTGTAGTGCCTTGGGCGATTGAGCGGTATGGATTGCCTGATGAAAGTGCATGGCTTCCTGATCTCATGTCCAGTGTTCCTATTGAGATGTCATTCAAGCATAGAGTTTTGGGAGCAGTCATGCCTGTGATTTGGCGTAATTTTAGGAGTTGGTATTATCTTCCAAAAATTGAGAAAATTGTTAAGGAAGGGCTTCAAATGGAGAATTTTCCTAGTATGCAGGAATTAGAGAGAAATACTAGCCTGATTTTTGTAAATACCCATCCATCACAGGAATTTGCTAGGGCTTTGCCACCAAATGTAATTCCAGTTGGGGGAATATCTTGGGTGGAGAATAGGAAACCACTTCCTAAGGTTAAAAATATAATAAATATTAAAACTACTGTAGTTTTTTTACAATTATTATAAAATTTATAAAAGATTTTTTTTTAAATTTGGAATAGGAAATGGAAAATTTCATCAACGAAGGAAAAGAAGGATTCATTTTTATAAGTTTTGGATCATCCACAGTTGACTTTCTCACATTTCCGGAAGAAACCCAGCAAACATTTATAGACGCTTTAAGGAAATTTCCAAACATTCAGTTTATCTGGAAATTGAATAAAGTGCCGGAAAATCTGCCAAAGAATATTTTGATTGAGAAATGGGTGCCACAACAGGATTTACTTTGTAAGATTTTGACGCTGTTCATGATATATTTTATTTTTTTTACAACAGCTTGTAACAGCAGATGCTTAAATCATAATCCTCGTATCTTTATGTTTTTATCTTAATATTGTTTATTGTAGTGCACCCCAAAATACGTGCGTTTGTCACCCATTCTGGTATCGGTGGCGTCAATGAAGCCATTTACAGTTCGGTGCCCCTCATATGCTTTCCATTGTTCTCAGAGCAAGACTACAATGCACAGTTGGTAGCACACCGTGGATTCGGGATAAAAATGGAAATTACCGAGTTGACTGAGGAAGGCATGGTGGATGCTATTCGTAAAATGACCACAGATAATTCGTATGTCATAAATTTATTGTTTTATTATATTATAATAATATAAATAGTCAGTTTTAAATAATAATTATTTCCTATTGTTATGTATATAGATACAAAGAAAATGCTAAAAAAGTAACAAGACATTTTCTGGAACGTCCCATGAAGCCTCTGGAAACCGCTCTTTGGTGGACGGAATTCATTCTCCGAGAGGAAAGCCCTGAGTTCCTGCGTTCACAAAATGTTCAAATATCTTGGTGGAAGAAGAGACAGTTGGATGTTTGGCTATTTTTGTTATTGTCAATCATCTCATTAAATTGTTTTGGATTATTTATTTTTATCAAAATCGCTATGCGTTGTTGTTTCAAGTTAAAGAGTAAGAGTCAGAAACAAAAGCAAAATTAACTTTTTACAACATTAAACACAATTATGTTTTAAATTACATGAGTCAAAATAAAAATACAATTTTCACAAAAAAATAAAAACAAATTATCTACGTACAATAATTTACGTCTCGGCAATTAACAAAATCACTAACACTATCACTTGAAAAGCATCAAATGAATGCATTGGTTGTTAGCCTTATAGTTTGGGGCAAAATGAGACAATACTTTTTTCCGCTGAAATCGCGTTATTTTTCAGAGAAAAACTTGAAAAAGTCAAGTTAAGTCACGACTTGAAGACTCAGAAGAGAAGGAACATTCTATTTCTCATAAAAGCCAGGCTATAATTATTGGTTTCATTTGTAGTTTGACACCTCATCTCCAAGGATTTTATTTTCCCGACTTTTGAATAAAAATTTATTTATCTGACTTAAAAAACAATTGACTATTTTGTATTTTGTTGATCAATAAAATCTTTTACAATTTCCCTTTGAAGCATCTCTTTCAAATAAATTGCATTAATTTTTGTAGCTCCCAAAATGAAGACTTTCATTCCAATCATCATAATTATACTTGGACTTTTGGCGACCAATGTACGTAGCGAAAAGCTCCTTATTGCAATCCACGCCGACAGAACTCAACTTTTCAAAGATGCCCTGGGTTGGATGACCTTCCGCAAAAACGGTCAACTAATGAAGGACACAGAATACGAGCCTCTGTTCTTGTTGCCTCTCAAGGAGAAGTACATATCCTCAAAGTTCTACCGCACCTTCGTCATCGCCTTCCAACACGGAGTGATTCCTGGTTTGACCCTAAATCTGAACGATCCCTGTGACCCCGAGTACACTTGGAGATACAAGGAGCCATTCAACGCCTCTGTGACCTTCGAGTACCAAAAGAAGTTCACTTTCCAAGCCTACGACAATAGAGGACAAGAAAAGTTCTGTGATTACCGCCAGGGCCTGATATGCAGTCCAAAATCAAGAACCTGTCAGTGTCCAGAAGGTGCCAAGATGGAAACTATTGACCCTTATAGTCGAGTTCAGAGATGCTTACTTCAACAAGACGAAACATGTTCTCTTATCGATATTGACCACGGAAATGACCCCCACCACTCCTTATTGGCTGAAAACCTGCACCACATCATCTTCAACCTTGAAAAGCCACTAAGCTGTAAGTCTGGTACTCAATGTCGCTTCAAAGAAACCAATAAACACTTTCCGAGCTGCTTTGACGTTAACGGCGGACCCTGGTATCCTCCAGCACCTACAATCAAACCAAACGGCCAAACGTATGTGTCTTGGAGCTTGGGTTTCGGACGAGAATGTGCACTAGGCCTTTATGCAAGTCCAGGTTCCTGTGAAGTCCCATCCTGGTCCAGCAAAAAAATTGGGGTCTTTAAGGGCTACATTTGTTACAATTTTGGACCTCCAAAGTCAAAAATATCAAGTAATCCTGCAAATCGAACAGGATTTTGTGCTCATGAATACGGGCCTTATGGAATATCAAACTCTTTCTCTTCAGACAATTATCAAATACATCATTCTCCTTACATCAGTGCTTTCTTCCACCAACGCAATATTCCATTTCGCAATCAGGAGATGCAAGACTACGCAGAAAAGTATATAAATGGGCTCCAAGTCGCTGGGGAGAGTTTCCATAATGCACAAGAAGGATGGGAGGGAGCAAGTTGTTCCGTTCAAAAAACAAAAAAGTGGGAGGAGATATGGACATTTTTTTCTGGTTTGGAAAAGGACCCACCTCCAGGTCTGGATTTTGTTCCGGAAGCAACAAAAGCAAACTTGGATTTGAAAATGCAGGAATTTCTAGATTTGGGAGGAACAGAAGGAAAAGTTTGCAAGGTTTATCTGGACTACTATCGGGATACTCCAGATAGACGGAAAAAAACCAACGAAGGTCTCAAGTGCGTCCTGGAAGGGACACCAGATTCTGAAGGGAATGATGGCAAGTGTCGAGAACCAGGGAATCTGGATACTGTCAAATTTGCAGACAGACTTTTGGCGTTTTTTGACGCCACAGCAATAGTGGAACTGGATAGATCTCGGGAGGAAGAGAGGTACCGCAAGGAGATTTTAAAAAAGTATCCAGAACCTGAATGCATTCCAGGTCTGGAGAGGCTACCTCCATCAGGTAGAAATAACGACATTGAGGATACCTTGGAGGGCGGCTATTGCCCTGATGACTATGTTTGCTGGGAAAATTATAATGATGAGAAGAACATTTATGAAGACTGTGAATTGAAGCCCTCTGTTAAGCTGGAGTTTGCTTGTCATGCAACTGGAGATTCGATCCATTACGGTAATTGTGAAGGGAAGCAATTGGAAGTGGAGGTGATGAAGGCTTTTGAGAAAATGGTGGACTACTCCATGTTGGGGAGAGGAGCTACGTGTCGGTATGACCTGGAAAAGGAGATCCGGAATTGGATTCGGAATGGAAACTCGCCAATGAACAAGTATAAATTGCTGGCGATGCTGGAAAAAGAAAGAAAATTTAAAGGAGAGGGCTTCTGTGATCGCACCAAACTTTTGGAGTGTTCGAAAAACAATGTTTGTGAATGTTTGGAGGATACGGAGTCAAGGAAAGTGACGATTGGAGGGATTGAGTACCAGTCTGATTATTGCTATTTAACAAAAGGTGTTAAAAATACAAAATACATTAAAGTAAGCTATGGCTTTTTGAGTTTCGGTTGTAAATGGTATATTCTGTGATTATTTAAAAGGATCCTGTGACAGAAACATTAAGCAACTGGGAATATTCACGAAATCGGAAGAGGCTGAAATGAAGAACCATTATGGTGAGCCTGATTATTATTGTCAGAATGGGAATGTTTGCGTTTACTTCGATGAAGAAAACCATGAATGCACCAAAGAGGAGACGGGGAAAACGGGTCATGATTTGAAGCCTAAACCATCCACAAGTCGACCTGTGGTGGTAGGGGGTGGCGGAGGAGCAGGAGGGCCTGGGCGTCGCCATGCTGGCGGAGCCGAAAATATACAAGCTTCCAAGGTGGTTGTTGGAGTAGCCGTATTTGCAGCTTTATATAAATTGGCGTGAATTTTTGGAGTTAATTAAGATTATTGCAAAAGTTTACAGATCCTATCAAAAGAGATATAGTAGTATGTAGTATGAAGTAGTCTAAATAAAATAGTCTTTGAAATCACGTAGTTTATACATGCTAAGTACATTTGTAGTTTATTTTAATTACCAGTTATTTTAACAGAGATCACGAGTAAAATGACAATAAAACAAAATTTATACACGAGCCAAACAGCATCCAAATCTCCAGCTCCACCCGCCTCCTGAGCACCTCTTCCTGCAGCTTCCACATTCATCGTACAAATTTGCCGATTCTCATCAAAATAGAGACAGAGATTGTTAGCATTTCCACAAAAGTCCCCCTGAATTCCTCCATAATGACGTTTGATCCATTCCTTCTCCGCAGTTGTCAGTGACGCAATAAGCTTGGGAATATCCCTACCTTTGCAGGAACCTAAAGATTATAAAGATAAAATAAAATATTTTCAAAACGGGCACTTATTCGAATTAAATAGGTTTATTTGATATTTTTATTTCATTTACCAGAGACTACGTAGCAATAATCCGAAGTGTAATTTATCCCATCAACTACACTATACCGTGATAAAGTCCGATCCACACAATCACAGACTCCACTTTCCATCTTGCACTCCAACAGTTTCGATTGATTACAGAATCTTGGACTCGTCCCAAGCTTTTTCTCTTCCTCCAGCACCGTTAAAACTTTATACTTGTTAGAGTGTCCTCCGTGTCCCCCATCCTGATCCCAAATCCATCCTCGAACAATACTTTCCACTTCATATCGACAAGCCTCACCCCTTCCCAATCCAAAACTAGCCTCCAAACTTGTCACTTCCGGTTTAATCCTCCCATCCAGCAGCTGGGCTTCACACTTTCCATATTTAATTGCCTCACTATCCTCGTGACAAAAATAGGTCAGACTGCCCATGGGATTTTTTAAGCTACAACTCGACCCCACATAAATGTCCAAATCGTCCCCATAGTCTTCAAAACAGAGATAACCTGAAGGACAATAACCGCCTTCTAGAGAACTTGCATGATGATGATGACCAAGGCTTCGGGAGGCTGGACCTAACCCTTTCATACATTCCGCATCTGGATGTGCCCTCAGAATACTTTCGTCATAATGCTCCTCCTCCCTCAAAACTTCATTTAAAATCTGTGAAGTCGTATCCTGAAATATTTCTAGGTTTGCAGCGTAAGCCACGGAATTTAATGAAGCATACGGACTCTTTTGCTCACATTTCCCATCATTACCGAATGCATCTGACGACCCATCCGCGTTAGGACGACAAAACAAGGCATGAAGTGTTATTGAAGATGATCCCGGAAAATTGCGATAATGATTATGGTAAACCTTACAGATCTTCAGAAAAAACAAAGTAATTTTATTTACCACTAGTGTTACCGTGTATTTTATGGTGCAAATACAATGACAGTTTTATTAAAAATTATTTTACCTTTTTATCAGGATCAATCTTTGTCATATTAAGCGCCCATTCCAGATGATCATCAAGATCCTGTGGCGTTGCAGTGTCGGCAAACGCACCACCTGTTCCATTTACTGAAGTCCTATCGTTAAGCCTGACGTAATACTCCCAGATTGCATCCATATTATCCGTTTTCTCCACAGAGCACGCGTCACCCACATTTTCAACTTGCATTCCCTCAGTAAACAACTTGCGATGGAACTCGTAGAGTCCCATGTAATAATTGTAAAGATGACTTCCACGGTAAGGTATATTGCGGGGATGGACATATGCAAAAATCATTGGGTTAATGTATAATTGACCGTTAAGGAAGGTGGCAACACTAGTCATTCCGTACTCTCCATATTCATGAGCGCAGTATCCCGTTCCATTGAACAATATTTTGGGGGTAGGTTGCGTCGCAAAACGTGGAAGTCCAAAGTTGTAGCAAACTAGACCTGGAAGTGGTCCGTACTTTTTTCCTGTGTTGACCTCACATGAGCCTGGATCGGCGTAAAGACCAATGACACAATCCGCTCCCAGCTCTAAGGTCCAAGTTGTAACTGTTCCTCCGGGAGAAGATGTGGAAGGAGGAGGAGGATAGAAGGGACCATCTTCATTTTTGTAGCACCTCGCATAACTCAGGTTCCCAGCTTTGAAGCGGCATTGGGTGCCGTTCCAGCAGCCAATTGGGCGGTCGATATTGAATATCAATTGATGAAGGTTACTTGCCAAGCCAGAGTGTAACGGGTCATTCCCGTGGTCGAGGTCAATTAAATTGCAGACTCGGTTTTCTTCATACGCACATCTTTCCCCTTGTTGAGGGTCTCTGATGGCACCTTCTGGGCAAATGCATTCGGGAAAGGAGGTAGAATTGGGCTCGGCGCAGATGTAGCCTTTCCGGAAGTCACAAAATTGTGAGATGGTGCCATTCTTCCAGTAAGCTTCAAACGTCATCTTCTTTTGATAGTGCCGAGTAAGCGTTTTGTTCCGCGGGTCACGATAATTCGGATAACAAAGTTGTCCAAAGCTAAGGATGAGTTCAGGGATGAGGCCATGCTGAAAGGCGATGACAAATGAGCGGTAGAAATTGGAGGATTTGTACTTGTCTAAGATCGATTGCAAAAAAAGGTTCTCCACTTCCTGTTGAGTGACAGGTGTTCCGTTTCGATGAAAGTTCATTGAGAAGAGGTAGTCTTTAATAAGTTGAAGGCGACTGGGGTGGATAGCAACTGTGTGATGTTGACGTTGTTGAAGAGCTTCTTGACGATAAGGAGAAGGTCCATAAAATATTTGGGCTCCTCCACCTCCAACTGAAGTATTTACTTCAAAAATCACGCAAACGATCGAGATTACAGTAATCCACTTCATTTTCGAAGTTTGATCAACTAAAAGAGATCCAAATAACTATAAATTATTTAAATTTAATATCCACAATAATTATAACGCTATCAATTACACAGACAACATAACAGGAGCAATCAAAATTGGAGTTAAAATCAAAATCTGAACAAAAAGATATTTATTATTTATTTAATGTTTTGATAATCAATCAGCTGCTTTTACAAATGCTAATGCCATAGCAGCAAAAGCCGAATACGTAACTTAAAATTTTAAGAAAGAAACGCAAAGGACAGTACGGAAAATCAATACAATAAGTGTCAACAGTGTCAGGTAAGGTCAAGGTGAACAGGTGAAGGTCAGCCTGATACAGCAAGTTCAATGTTTCAATGTCAGTCAGGCGTCAGAAGACTAAATTTCCTCTCGTCAACGTCTCGTCAAAAGCTAGCGTAAAAAGACGTTCATTGATAATGTTATCTAAATATGTAATGAATAATGGTGACGATAGTGACATTCTATGAACTATCTATCAGACAATATTCCACTTAGAACAAGATTGATAATTAGACGAAAAGTAACCATGGTTCGATTGATGGCTGTTTATTTGGAAAAGAGCAATGGTGTTGTATGAACGGCCCCAAAACATAACTATGATCGTGTCCGTCGGTTTTTGTGTTCATTGGAGAAAAAATAGCAACAGGAACTAGGATTAAGCTAAGAACTGTTTGCTCATGAGAGAGCTCGAGAGGCTCAAGAGGCTGCCTGCTGATTTATGAGAAACGGGAAATACAGAAACAGAAAACAAAGGCTACAATCGGCACTAATTAGCAGGTTGATTCATTGATTGGATACACCAAGTTTTTCGATAGTTGAGCTGAATGTTGTGATTCGTAAGTACCCACCCTACGGCCACCGTCACCTCTGTCATTGTGTATTGTGGAGTTCGAAATTGTCAGTCATTAATCATCAGTTAGTCTTCATTGAGATAGTCTTAGATTTGACTAATTGGATCCAGGTGCAAAATGCACCACCACGACAACCACTTCTGTGGGTGTCCCGACGCTTCTCATCCACTTGATCACCTCCTCCTCCATCTTCACCTCCTACAGCCTGACTGGCCGCCGCCCGACCGAGCAGTTCCTCTCCGGCACTCTTTGCCTCCGTGATCCCGATGTCGCCTCCCACACCCAATGCCTGGCCAGCTCCCAGTGCAATGCGCTGGGCACTCTTCAAGGGCAGCAGTGCCCTATTCATTCCTACGCAAAATCCTGCAACCAAATCAAACAAAACAAACAATTAATCAATGCTAGCAATCAAGCCACATTTGCAACATTCTATATTTTGAATGGTGCTTATGCTGCTTGGCTTATTTGTTTTGAGCATTTCATGCTAACAGTAATTGTAGTTGTGGTAGCATCAGTTTTGATTATGCGTCATTATAAGATTATAAAAATTAAGAAAATGAAACTGATACTACAACTACAATTACTGTTAGCATGAAATGCTCAAAATAAATAATATGTAATATAAATTCGAAGATTATTTGTAATTACGATTTCCAGTAATGTAACAGAAACTTAAGTTGAAAATTGAAATGAATTGAAAATCTCAATTACAAATAATTTGCATGAACTTACCGGCTGCGAAAACGCAGACTTTCCCAGTCGGATTGGAGACCAGTAGGTCTTGGGGTAGAGTTCCCCATCCTAGAGCCTGAACGGCGCCTGAAAATTTCCCGATTCCCATGATTTTCTTGTCAATTTCTTTTTCTCTCTTTCGCTGCACTTTTCACTGTTTATCTTTTTCCTTTTCACTTTAATTGCTGATTTGGAATTTCCACGGGATCACGGAGGCAAAGAGCGCCAGAGAGGAACTGCTCGGTTGGGCGGCGGCCAGTCAGGCTGTAGGAGGTGAAGATGGAGGAGGAGGTGATCAAGTGGAGGAGAAGCGTCGGGACACCCCCAGAAGTGGCGGTCGTGGTGGTCCATTTTGCACCTGGATCCAAGATCCGAGCCATCGTTGGTGGTACTGGGTGGGACTTATAGTCCTCGATATAATCGGTAAGTTAAGTTACCAATTAGCCATGCGACTTGATGCATAATGAAAACATGATGCTGATCCAATATTGACGAAAATTGATGAAACTTTCATTAATTTTCGTCAATATTGGATCAGCATCATGTTTTCATTATGCACCAAATCAAGTCAAGTCGAATATAAAGAATCTGATGAAACAATAACTGCAGTGCTGACGAAGATGATGAAGATGAATTTAAATTCAAATTAGAAATTCCAAATCAGCAATTAAAGTGAAAAGGAAAAAGATAAACAATGAAAAGTGCAGCGAAAGAGGGAAAAAGAAATTGGCGTGAAAATCATGGGAATAGGCACTCTCAGGATGGGGAATTCCATTTCACCTAAGTTCCTGGTGTCCACTCCGACTGGGAAAGTCTGCGTTTTCGCAGCCGGTAAGTTGTAAATTTGAAGATTATTTGTAATTGAGATTTTAAGTAATGTAACAGAAACTTAAGTTTCTATTATTATATATTATATATTATAATATATTATATATTATTTATTTTTGAATTTAAACACTAAACGGTAGTTGCAAAATTCAATTTAATATGCCTTAGACATACTTACTTTTTTTGCAACTACCGTTTAGTATTTAAATTAAACAATGCGATATTAAAATATTAATAATATCAGCCCTGAATCAGCATAACGTTTAGTTTTCCATGTGTTTTCTGTTTGTAGTATACATGGGCAATGTGCAACAAACGCTGCAGAAAAAACCGTTTTTTCTACCAGCGTTTGTTGCACAATGCCCATGTATACTATAAACAGAAGACACATGGAAAACTAAACGTTATGCTGATTCAGGGCTCAATTTCCGTTCAAATGATAGCACACATGCCGTATGTTTTTTTTAAATTTTTTAAAATTTAAATTCAAGTATAAATGATAAGCTGAGCAGCGCGTTAGCGCTCGTGCGCTGCGAAATTTTTTAAGGTAAACAAATTTTTTTTGGCGGGTGATACGGGTAACCGAAAAAATGCTTATTTCCAAGTATGATCTCAATTCTTGGATTGTCAAAGTTAAAGAGCTCCCGTTCTCTACAAACGTTACTGACGCAGAGAAAATTGTCAAAACTTGTGAGGATTTTCTCAAACAAACAAATAACTTCAAGAGGGTGAATCGACTCATTGAAGACGGAAGTCTCATTACGAAAGAAATTCAATCGGAAATCTTAAAGAATAAAATTGCGGATATGACAACCAGCGTGAGGATGAATTATCAGGAATTGGTAGCCACTGCGGAAGGAAAACTCAAGCTTTTACAAGAAAACCTTCAACTATGCTCAACCTTCAGCCAGCAGTTCGAGGAGTTGCAAAAGAGGGCTCAAAACAGTTTGAATGAGTCACGCGTTGAATTTTAGGATGATTAAATGATGTAGGCTACGGATGTTATCATGTTTAGAAAATGTGAATATTATTTTGTTAAAGTATTTCAACTTGGAATGTTATAATTATATAAAAATCGATCGCTTGATGTACAGAGATTAATTCTAGCAAACAAAAATACTTTCAATTGTTTTGAAATAGTGTGATCTTTTTCCCATTACTCTAAAATTTAATTCAGGGAGTTTGGCAGTACATTTAATATGTTATAAGTAACAAATTGGCTATACTGTAAATAAGAATTTATAAATTATTTTTGAATAGTTTTGTTATAATATAATTGTATCAAGTTAAATGCTTACTTTTTCTTACTGTACTTATCACATTATCTAGTGATGATGCACATGTCTGTGAATTACAAAAAATAAAATTGTTCTCAAGAAATATTCTTAGAAATAATCATTAGCCAACTAATCTGTTGTCCAACAATATAATATATATTCCCTTGCTTTTGGCCTACATAAACCAAGCTAGTAATGCAACTTTGACAAAAAGAAAGTCTGAAAGGCAAGAGATTGCTAAATTACTTGAAATATTCATGGAATGTGTGGTTAACAAAAAAATGTAAAAAGTGAAAGCAAATTACACGAATTCTTGTTCTCTCAGCAGACCATTATGGTGATGATATCATTGTCGTAAAAGCATTCAAGAAGAAAAAAGAAATGAAATGGGTCTGAACCAAATGGTAATGGAATGTTTGTGGGATTGCGAAAGGCCAAGGTCATTTATGCAGTATACTGACTAGACACGCTAGAAATAAACAGGCATTTGTGGTCCGTGATGTTTATGAAAAGAGAGTATTTTAGTTATATATTATAATATTGTTGAGGTTCGTATAGATAAAGAGATTGAGTAAAAATTTAGTTTTTAGTTAAAATACAGAGCCTGGAAATAACTTTATAAAAAACCAAATAGAAAATCGAAAGGAAAAGAGGATAATTCATCATGGCACATTTTACTTGATTTCCTTCTATTCGGTTTTTTGTTAGATGAAGGCAAAGGGAGGAGGGTTCGGAAGTCATGTAAAAGATGTATTAAAAAATATATTTTTTGGCCTTTCCTTTAAAGCTTAATAATGTAATTTTTCCAAAACATGTACCGGGATTTTAAAAATCTAAACAAAAAAAGAAGAAAAAATAGAAGAAGAAGCTAAAAGGAAACAGAAAAGTAAATTTTTGTTCATTCCTTTTTTATGTTGGCGTTGTTTGTTGGATGATGGGAGCAGGGAGCGGAGGGCGGAGGTTGTGATGTTGTGAAAGCTTTTAAACGGAACTCAAGCGGCCGGATGCTACATTTCTTATATTCAAAGAATGTGTTGTTGAAAGTAATGAGAAGGAATAAGGACTGCATTGAAAGGTAAATAGTTTCTGCTTTCTTGTCCTTACTCAGGCTTTCTACCAAGTTTTCTCGTTTCGCCCCAAAAGATATCATTGAGAAACGAAAAATTCATATTTTGATACTATTTTACAAGGAAGCTTGTCGTTATTGGACAGAGACAGAACTAAATTGTACTAACACTAATTAAAATTTATAGAAGCTGAATGTTCTTCTTCATATAATATTTTAATGCCGTACGTAACCAGACTTATGTATTACCATCTAGATTCAGCAATAAAAAGTCTGTACTAGAAGAACTAATTGTAAGCTTTAGTTTGTTTGGATTACATGATGATACTACTCTTTGGTTTTTAGTGTAATGTGATATCGTGATATTTTTTTCTGGAAACTTTTCGTAAATAAAAAATTGCTAGGAGAGTGATGGAAAATCATAAAATAATTAATACAAATATCATCTACTGGGATATTGACATTTCAGCATTTCTTTGTATACAAATTCAGCAAAATCAAGTAATCATAGTAAACAAGTAGCTAAATTTTTGAAGTTTATGAATTTGTTTAGAACTTTTTCTCGTGAAGTTCACATGCAATTACTAAAACTACGTTTTCAATGTATTTACTACATTTCGTTCATGGTCATAAGAGGTTAATGATTATGTTATGAATAATTCAAGAAATACAATATTTATTAGATAAAAAAAAGTTAATTATCTTTCATGACAAAACTTCTATAGAATTTGAAAAAATTACAGAAATAACAAAACTTTAATCTTAATTATGTAAGGAACATTGATGAAATTATGCTAACTTGAAGAGTAATAAGTTTGAAAAGGTCAATTAGCAACTTTTTAATTAGAATTTACCTAGAAAAAAAGTTCATGTATCCCACACGTTAGAATCATTAAAATTTCCTTTTAAAAACATCATTTCATTACAATTTTGATTTTATCTTTTCATCGTGATTTCTTAAGAATAATTTGTGCTCTTGAACAACTCAAGAGATTTTATTTATTTATGTTGATCCATAGTTTTTTGGTGCTATATTTGTTTGCGTGTTGTTGACAACTTCACAGTTTATAATTCTCGTCAATTGCAACAGTCAAACTATAGATTTTTATCGTAAGAGCAGCAAACACATTGGGAGTTGATTTCAAATGAGAAGACGCCACGTTTAATACATATAAGCTTGCTAAAAACTTTATCATTGTTAAACTTTGCTTTTTCTCTCTCTTTACAGTTTACAGACACAATATTGAAAGGGTGAAGGGACTTTTACAAAATTTTAATTTGATATACATATATCGACAACTAGTTTCTTTCACCACATGGGATCATTTAATATCTATGTTTTCACTTTATTCGCATTTTTTCGCAGAAAATTTAAAAAGTGACTCCAAAGTAAATCATATTGCTATAACCAAGGCAGGGATTTTAGTGTCCTGTCAACCACTTGTCGTGTTTGGTTTCATGGTTTATGGCATGTAGCTACTACTTCACAGATCCATGGATCTAAGGAATACTTGTCCATCATTATGCACTTTCCTGATATGTATTTACTTGGGGCTTGACCGGTGTTTGTATTGCTTTTCTTCGAAACTTTCTAAAACTATTTTGCTTGCTTAAAACTATAAATCTCCAAGACATTGAAATTCAGAGAATCTGTAGTGGTCAAACCTTTTCCGTTCGGTTACGCGGGTTCACCGTGTACTGATGATTTTCAAGATCTTCGAGGACTATTCTATCTTGTAGCAGATTTGTTTTGAAGATTTTGTCTAGTAGGTTCTGACTATAAAAGTCATCCTTCAGTGAGATTTCAGAATTCTTCTTTTTAACGAGTGCATTAACCAAATTCTCGATCTTGTAGAGTCACCTTTGACCAAGTGATAATATTTAAGAAGTTGATACACATCAGCATCGCGTAGTACAATCCGGTTCTTCGTGTAACGACAGAGCGAATATACGATATCCAGATTTTAATCACTAACACTGACTGAGTAAAACATTAGAATAGCTTATCATTTAACCCTGAATCTGAAAACATTCAGCATTTTTTATAATGTCATAGTAATTAGTTATAATTACGTAATTATCAAATGAATACATAAATAACATCAATTCAATTGAAATAAAATGGCCCAATGAACTAGTTTTGGGACATATGTGTTTGCCAAATATGTAGTTGAATTAAATTTATATACCAGTGTATTCATAATATTATAGTATTCATCAACTGATATACTATTGACAATATCCTGGTTGGCAATGTTGGTATATCAAAAAATTGAAGTCGTAATATAGTAAATAGAATAATTTAATAGTAGTATAAATATATAATTACATAAATATTATTAATTATTAAAATTATGACTTTATCTTGATAACTATAGTTCAGTTTTATTTTCCTTTTCAGCTTTACTTCCTACCTATGGGCCAGTTTGAATCCCCAAATCTAAGTTTGCAGATTGACGGCGTCAGGAAGTAACTAAAATTGAATTGAATTCTTGTTTTAGTCCAACCTTATTTATAACTGACATATTTGTTTTCTTTCTTTGTTTTTGGAAATTTTAGCAACGTGACACTTGTTGTTGGACGTGTTCAAAGATCTCCTCAATACAGTATCAATATGTGCTTTATTTATTTCCAAAAGTGTAAGCTGGCTACTTTCGTTCTTTCATAATATAAAAAGAACACTAGCTTTTGGGTCTGTAACTGAAATAGTCAGTTTGCTACCCTTTTGGTCTATGCTTTTTTTAGAATAAAAATTCGTAAAAACAACTGCCATTACGAAATATTAACAACCACTTTGAGATTTAAAAAGATCCATCAAAATTGCCTTACTATAAAGCTGTGATGATTTATTTAAATTTGTGTTTTGCTTACTCAATACCTTTGAGCCGGATTGAAAACTAATTTTAGAGAATGAATATAGAGCTATTTTGGTATGTTCGTTGTTGGCTACACATTCTAGAACTTCAAAAAATACGCCAGCAATAAAAGCTGCCGACTGAGAACTGAGATTTATTGTTTAAATAATAACTGTCTAGTTTTGTTTGAGGAAAAAATGTTTCAAAGCGACTCCACGTTTTACTGATGACTACTAGCTAAAGCTAAAAACTCGAAAAAGGGGAAATATTTGTTTAAAGAAACACTGAAGATCAACATTTTATAGATTTAAAAAAAAATTCGTCAATATTGGGCAGTTTTAATGAAAATGCTCCCCTAGTGTAATTCGAATCTGATTTTGTTGGTAAGTATCTGCTTTGTTATCGAAGGAATCGAACCTTTGGAGATCATCCGTCTTACAGACAATATAAATAATACACGGCCTTCAATTACATATTTTAAAACTATTTTGTAGGATGCAGTTTACTTCTTTATATTAACGCATTATAATACTACATACTTTTTATACCATAAATTGCTTAACTTCTGTTCCAGCCAATAATTAAAAGCACTTTGCAATTTCTCTATTTTCCACAGAAATGTATAATTCATTATTTTTGTGGTTATGTTTACATTAAATCATATTGGTGTTTGTTGTTCGATTTTTCAATAGATAACATGAATTTTTATTTATTTCTGATAAATTTAAAATTTCTTGCGTTGGCTCATATGTACAGGGACGTTGATAAAAGAATGATAAATTGGACGTTTTCTACAAAACATAAGCTAAATTTTTTCATGCTGTTTATTAAAACAAAACAGCTCTGTGTACAAACAAGCAAAAAATCTTTCAGTTGAACTAAAAGTATCGTGGTAAATAATGGAACCTGGCCATTTTAATATAAAATATTGCTCTCCTTCTCAGCCATTCTTTAATAATAAACAGTTCTTTGAAAATATATTAACGCTATCTTTCGCTTAAATAAAATTCCGTTAATTTAGTATCTTTGAAGATAGGTATTATGATTATGTCAGGTATAAAGAAATGTATTTATGGTAAAATTGTTTATAACTTGATAATGATTCGGCTACATAATATTCAGGTTGTGGCAATTCCATTTCACTGATTATAAATAAAACTGATAAACTATGAAACGATGGAGTAGATCAGACAACGACAGTAATTATTATGCACAGATGACTACACCGACAGGGCGACGTAAGCTTATATATTTTGTAACTTTCATGGAACTGCATAAAAAGTAAGTTGCAACAGAATAAATCAAAATGTATTATTAATTAAAAATTAGTATTCATTAAAGGTATTCCTCTTTGATATGCACTGAATACAAATCAATCATGACAATATGATATCATTCCAGCTGCCAAAAGTTACTTTTCGGATTTGAGCATATTCTTTTAAAGTTTCTTCTCCTTCTAGAAAGTTATGCACTTTACATGAAAGAACTTTAATCGAAAACTTTCTACCAAGATCCGATTTGATCATGATACAATATGAATATGACATGTTGAATGTCATATCACAAGAAAAAAGAGCGAAAATAAAAATTACTTTGCAAACACAAACCCCGTTTTAGAATGTCTTCTTCATAACAGGAGATTTCTTTCAGGAAGTAGGTAAGTTTTTCCATACCTTTTTTATAACAAACTAGTATACATAACACAAGACCACAAAAATGAAATAAAATAAGTCTAGTTTTTATTTGAATGCACAAAATATAAAATGATGTAAGCTAAGCCACATCGTTCGCATAATTATATAAATAAAAAGCGCACCAATGATTTAATTGGTATTTTTTTATTTTCAGATTAAATCGTTTCTTTCAATTAAAGTTAAACGGAAAGGTATAAATAGTGAATAGTAATGTAATTACCAGCGACTAACATGCTTTATACCTGGCTTGTTTAATAAGATGTTTTCCATGAAAAACAAAGGAGTGACAAAATTGAATGGATTGACTTAGGCGCCACTTGTTTTAAATCAAAATATTTCCTACATGCAATTAACCTACAGATTAGTGTGGAACAGCAACATTTTACGGATATTAAGATGCGGCGTGTTACATTGAAATTCAGTCGTGGTTTAGACAATATTAGCATTTTATTTCAAAATTTAGTAAATTTGCAAAGATATTTTATTAAATAAAATGTTATGAAGAAATAGCAGACGAGATAATAACTTTAACAAGCCAACTATAGTGAAATCTAACAATATAATATTTTTATTTCTGGCTCTGTTTGATTTTTTGGGGTTTAGATGAAGCAAGCTGACCAAGTCTTGCAAGATGTTCTGAAGAACAAAGGATTTCTACATTACTTGAAATATTCATGGAATGTGTGCTTAGGAGAAAACATATAAAACGAAAGCAAATGACACGAATCATTGTTCTTACAACAGGCCGTAACGCTGATAGCATTATCACAAAACCATTTAACAAGAAAAAAGAAATGAAATGGGTCTGAACTTAATGGCGTGGTCGTCGGTTTTTGTGTAATGCCAAGGTCGCTATATGCATTATAAATGACTGTACACCCACGAGCCACGCATTCTTAATCTTTATAAAAATAAAGGATTTTAGTTTAAGATGACATTTCATAGTATGTATTTTGCTGTAGCATATTGTATACTGGACGAGAAGGAAAAATGCTTAAACTATATTACGTAAAAATAACTTTATAGAAACCCAGACGGAAAGACAATTCGAGGAGAAGGGAACTTCATCAGGCCAAATAGAGCTCATTGTTTTATATTCGATGTTTGTTAGATGAAGATAAAAGAAATGGAATTGTTAGAAAAAGTTAAAGAAAGGATTTTAGATTTTAAGCAAAAGGGAATGTATGCTAATGCTTTCACTAAAATGTTTTATATTTTTTATGCAAAATACCATGTTGTGCGATGGAGTTTTTGTCGTTTTTCTGGCGCTCTAAAGGATTCATGCTTTTCACCAAAAAATGAAAAGATAGCATTTCCCTATTATGATTTTTACAAACAAAGCACCAGTTTAATGTAATTTTGAAATCAAGATGAAGTCCGGAGTTTTGGTACTGCTCGCCTTTTGTCTTTACATGAAATCATGGTTGTGGCACACCAGTCACACCAGTAATATGTATTTAATGGTATTAGACCTTTGATATAAAACAGAAATGAGCTTATTCACAAAACTTATGCATTAACAACTAGACACTGGAAGAAGCATATTATTTAAGTGTTCATTAATAGTAATGCTAAGTTTTTCTATCGATAGAGTGATTATTAGGTACTCTACTTGAATAAAATATATTTGTTTCGAACTCGAAATGAATAACCTGTGTAACTAAAGTTTTTGTCAGTTTTTTATGAAAAGTAGCTGTATGATATTTGTTTAGCCAAAGCATCTTATTATGTTAATGC
>JAQFYG010001272.1:0-19967 GCA_034694325.1 Entomobrya corticalis | reverse complement strand
AGATTTAAAAGATTTTCTACAGTAGTTTGCTATAAACTCTCATCAAACTTTTACTATTACCTTTATGCATCTATTTTAAACTTTATGTACAAAATGAGAATTCATAGATTGTTGCCTTAAATATTGTTATAATTAACAATGAAGTATGTTTCATCTGCCACAAGACCCTTGTTGCTCTACTGTACTACTTACTATTTTGTCTCTAGATTCAGCACATTGAGCATCATGATCCAGAATAAGTCTAAAGTTTTATAAATAAGGATAATTTCTAATTTTTATCTTGCGACATTTAATTGTTATTACTTCATTTCATTTTCCTACGACTACGACTTCCTGTTCCTTTTAGCGTAATATAGTACATCGCATCAGTACTTACTGCATTTTATTTTATCTCTGACACGAAATTCTCTGATATCCCCGGCTTCTATAACTTGATCATAAAATGAAGTGATATTTCGAATTGACATATAATATTTTACGTTAAAATTTTAAACAATTTGTGAGAATGTCTTCGTGTTCTGTAAAACTGTTTGACTCTTAGGTCTACTTCATGCTCAAATGCGCACAAGTAGTATATATTATATAGATGGAGTTAAATTTTACATAAATACGAGATAAGATGGACTGGACAAGCAAGGGTAAAAACTTTGACTTTATTGAGTGAAATGGATGTTATGTTATATATAGTTGATACTACGATATTAGGCTAATAAAGATTCAGAAGAAAACCAAATTCTCCATTGACCCAGGAGCAATTGGATCATAAGATGCGGAGACAAAATATACACGAGAACATTAATATTTATTTGCGCTCTAAAATATTCCCTGCATCAAATAAGAGATATAAGTAAAATGTTCTCTATTTTTCTTAATAATATGATGTAGGTATTAAATACTTCTACTAAACAAGTTTAGTTGATAGTGAACGCATGTTATGCATCTTCGCATCATGTTCTTGATTTTTTGTTTATATTTCTTATTTATGTTGATATTTAAATGCTGTTCATTTCTTCTTATGTCGTGCGTTTATATTTAATTTTGAAATGATCAGCCCCACCTTGCATTTCATTATTCATTACAACTAATCCATTATCTCAGAAAATTTGACAATCGAATTTACAGTAAGGTGCATTTATTACGAATTACCCTGCAACAAGTGTTCAGCTCAATAATTTTTTATTGTAATTTATTATTGCTAACTATTCTTCATATCTATTCATTTTTAAGCATTTTCAAACGTTAATCTATTTTCTGAAGGTACGTACTAATTTTATGTATTTTTTCAGATTAAGATGCAGTTTCACAATGCCCCCGTTTCTTCCTCTGGGTCGATGTATCTTGCAATAAATTATGTGATCAAGTAATTACTTCCCCAGTTTGAATATATTGTCAAAATCAACTTCAATATATGGGTTAAAAGGGAAAGTACTCCTCCTTGTAAATATCAACATTGCTGCTGACCAACTAAGTAATTTCCACCAGTACCAGTATTGGAAGTTCATGTAATAATGGAGGCTCAGAGATGGTTTGAATATCCTTCGGAGGATGTGTTTCTTGGGATTGCAGATGGACGGAGTCTTTCTCCTGTTAGAAGATTCTTTTGTCTTCTGGCTACGTTTGATTTTTTCTTTACCATACTTTTGTGGATTCTAAGTATTATACTGGTATAAAAGCACAAAATATAACTACAAAATATTTACCTATTTATAATTCGAATGTAGTTATTACAATACATATAGCTGTATTTCTGCTAGATTAAAAATTATAAGTAGTAATTAGTACACAGTACACATTTATATTAGATACTTAACGTCTCACATACTTTTTAGTAAATCTCGGGAAATCCCCCTGTGGGAAATAAGTTTCAATAAGCTTTAAGTTTATTAATACTCTTTTATTAAAATTCTACAGATAAAAGGAGCGGCGACAATACCTGATGCTCTGGAGATCGAAGTCTTGCAATATACGTTCAGAAGCCGAATGTTTGATGTAGTGGTAAGTTTTACATTTCCGTTAAAATTTCATTTTGGTAGTTTCTCCTTTTCAAATTATCTGTTATATCTTATCACTTTTACAATTCATAGCATAACTAAGTTCTCTCAAATATTCAAATTGATATTTTAGATGGCAGCTGCTGTGAGGCTTGTAGTCATTTTGTTGTTCTATGGACTCTTAGGAGGACAACATTATATTCCAGTTGCAGTGAGTATATATCAAGTTTTACTAGTTGTGATCCGTTAAATTACTTAACTTTGATAGCCTATAAGTCTAATGAAACGTATAAACTTTTACAGCTAACGACAACGGGAACGTGTGCCTTCTTGATAACCAAAGTGTTCATGTTTAGCGTAAGCTAGTCTTTTTAATGTTTGATATTTAAAATGTTTGGTTCGCATGAATATATATATGATTAAGATTTTTTCATTTTTAGTGGGATCAATCCTCCAATGCGATTTACCCAGTTATGCTCATCCTAAGTAGTTTTATTTTAGCATGGTCGGAGGTTTGGTTCTTTGATTTCCGTGTAGTTCCATTGGAACGGCAAGCTAGCTTCTTTAACTCTCGTAAGTTTTTATGTTGTGTAATGAAGTAAATTCGTAAATCACAAATGTGATTTTCGTAATGAAATGGAAGATGAGGACTTGATATGTCGGCGACAGTGATAGTGGTTCGTTGGGCTTTGGTTGGAAAAAGGCAAGCGCCACAATTCTTCTGTACTAGAAATACTTCGACGAAAGGGGATAATTTCCAGTTAGAGAATAAAATAATCACCCTCATAAATATTTCATGAGACTGTTCCGATACATTACATCTTTATGTAAGATCAGCATATTTTCTGCGCGTATAAATGTGGGTAGATTATGGCTAGTGTGATGATTAAATTGCTAAATACGCCTCATAGTTAAGGTATACAGTCTTGCCTGTCTTTGCCCAAAATCTTATGTTGCAATATTTTTGAAGAAATTTATATTTTACATTAAAATTCAAATTTAAAAGAAAGTCTGCGTCACTGCAAGTCCTTATCTTGATCGTAGTAGCTTTGAAATTCATGTAGCGCTTATTTTTATACTACTCTATATTCTTACCTGCTACTTTTGCACTTTATAAATAAGGTCAACAAGCAGTTCGTGGCGGAAACGGTGTAGTAAACCAAGAGAGTCTAGGTGTGATGCCATGGCTTGGCCGAAACGTTGCTCATATAGCTCAGACCCCTCTGCATAGAAGCTATCCAGAATCCGTAGTTGACTTTTATTCGCCACTAGAGTCTCCTATTCATTCAGACGGTGAAAACGAGAACTCTGAGACTGAATCAATGGAAAAGAAGAAGCTGCTAATGGGGAAGTCCACATCGTATACATCTTCGTCATTGGAGGTTCGCAATTTTTAATGATTTTGTGAATAATACAAAATAATTAGTCAAGTTTTCATAGTATAATTGTCTATGTATTGATAATTATGTGCCTATCCTATTATATTTTATAGGGAATATGGCTTCAACAAGCGCCAATAATGGCACAACAGTTACTTAACAAAGTTAGAAGCGATCAATGGGTGCTGGACAAAAGTACTGATAACGGTGACAATGTATTCAGCCAAAAGTCTCCCAAGAAGATATTTATGATATCTGTAAGGAATTATAATGACCATTTTCCCACTCGAGTAAATGCTTGGCGTGTTCTCATTTGGCACATTAATTGTTATTCCAGGGCACAATATACTCTCATATATCCAAAGTTGTAACTGAGCTGTTCGACAGATTTGAACAAATGCCAGATTGGAATCCTGCCGTTTCATCGTGTCAAATCTTGCAGGTATAAATGAGGTTGATATCCATTAAAGTGACCTACAATTAAAACTATTGAAGAATTTGAGCTTGATCGTTTTACTCCTCATAGAAATTGAACCCGGTGACTGATATCAGTTATCAAGTCAGCAAAGGTGCTGCTGGAGTTTCTCCTCGTGATTTTGTGACTTTGCGTCATTATAAAGTATTCGAAGATGGATTCCATGTGCTAGCAATTGAATCTGTGAAACATCCAAATCAGCCCAACAAAGGAAAAGTCATAAGGTAACATAAGTTTCATCAAGTCTATTTGTCGTAGTTGATTATCTAGTCGATTAAAGCTGTATACATAAGCAGTAAAATATTAAGCAAATCTGTGTACAATTGTACATCTAAGGTTGAGTATTGTCTTTTGCAGGGGCAAGCAGGGAACAAGCGGATGGGTGTTTAGTCCCCGTATGGAAGATCCCGATAGAACCGATTTTCAATGGCTTCTCGATATAGATTTACATTTAAATAGTTTTATTCCAAAGAAAATGATAGAAACTGGAATCATAGCTGCTTCATTAGAAACTGTGAATAATTTACGAACTAAGTTATCTTGTACTGTGGATCATATTGATATTCTTAGAGATCCAAGCGAGTTGCATACAAATAGTTTACCAGGCGAATTACCGCGCAGAGTAAGTGCTGATTTGATACCATCGTCTTCTCTATCCTTGAAGTAGTACCTATCTCTACAAAAATACGAGTAACTTATAAATAGGTTGCTGAGTGGTAGTCAATAATTTATTGAAGCATAATTGCATTATGATGCAGAAAAGAAAAATATAATATTGATTTTTGGCCGATATCAAAATATATGATAATAGGGATCAAATATTCCTCGATATAAATTGATGCTTTCACTCTATATATCGGCCTTATGTTGCAACGGTTGTACAAAAGTGACTACATGGCGGAATAACTCTTAATTCACTTGATGAGTTTGTGCTAATTTTTAAAATTTATTTCCTAATAGTCATCATTAATTAATGCATTTTGTTTTACGGTTGCAGGGATAATAATTTATGTTCTAGCTATTGCTGACTTTGTTTTCTGATTAATTATGTGATATAAATGACATTCTTAGTTAGGTGTCCGAGCTATTGGACTTTTGACTGTGATATTATGTAAGTGTACAATCGTGTCTTTTTTTCGGATTAATGCCAATGTATGTCAAAATGTCCTTTTCAAGATTCTTGAAGTGAAGCGGTTTAAGTCATCGTTCTATCAATTAAGTGAAGATTTTCATTCGAGAAATTGTATACTTAAATTTTTAAAAAAAGTGCCACTTAAAACACCTATAATAATATTGTTTTGTATAAAACCATGAAATAACATGTGCATTAACACAAATAAACTTGTTACATTAACTAAGCCCATTACAGAGAGTCTATGTGAAATTTTTTATTTGTTATTATAGCATGCCTCAGTACTTTTAATATATAAATGCTAGAATAGAGAGCATAGAGTTGTACAGAATTATGCTCGAAATTCGTTGTTGGCGAAATCCTTTTGTTGATAACTTTATATTTCGCTGTATTATGTTAGCAATACCATGTCCTTAAACTTTAATTATGTACAGTTTCAGTACAATTTTAGAGTGAGTGTTCCACAGTTAGATTACCAGATTTCTCTGCTTCCTCTTAGGGAGACTCAACGAAGATTCTGAGTCGGAAGAATTTAGGCGTACAGGTTGGCTCTGAACTGGAATTGACGCGAAATGATTACTATAATCTACATTTCCACCTGGGTTGCTGGATATAATAGAGCATTCGTGTTCCTCGTCCCGATTCTGTGCAGAATGTTGTATAGAACCGCCTTTGACTTTGGCCATTACCTTCTCCATAAACTCTGGAATTTGTTCTTCTACCAGGATAGTGTAAAAGGATCTCCCGAATAACCTTTTGGCTTCTGTTCTTTGATCTGTGGTAATAACGCGATCGTCTAAGTATTGTAATTGAGGCACCCATGCAATCACGAAAAGTCTAAAATATAATCAATAAAAATAAAATGCTGTATGGAATAGTATGGATTGAATCAACAATAGAAATAGGCATTGATCGGGGAAAATGAAATTATATTATGTTGAAGTTAAGTATACTACACAACGCAACTATTAACCATATTATTATGTAACTATCAATAGGTTATAATATATATGTATACCTGTATTGAATGAATTCATAATAAGTTCCGCCATTTAAATAACTTGGTGCGCCACTGGAAAGAAAAAAATACATATAAAATCAGATTTCACCATTATGCATACGCCAAAAGATAGAAGATGATCTTTTCAATTATATTTGTGGTTTCATGTTCATTTACACATTGCCCATCAAACTCAAAAATTTAAGATTCTTAAATGATTTGCTCAATTTGTGAACAAATGGGTAGAGCTTGTCGATGAAATTATGGTTCAGCCATAGTGTGGTCAAATTTGGGTTGGTTGGAAAGACAACATCGGCTGTCAGATAATTATGATCTAAGATTAGGGTGGTCAATTTCTTAAAAGATGCTAAGAAATCGACATTGCTGAAAGCAAATAAAAATTTAAAAATCAATAAATTGCATTGCATGTATTCAAATGAAATTTATCAATTAAGATATGATTTTACATACGACAGTTTGTTGTAACTCAGATCTAAGATTTCCACAATTTCTCCGTAATCTTTAATGAGATTATTTGGCACATCTGTCAAACCCTCATATGCTAGGGTCAGACGTTTTTCTTCGGTGCTTACTATATTTCCTTCTCTGATATCCATGTACAATAACTTGTCAAAAGCAGTCATCATTTTCGAATTGGAAAGATGAAGCGATAAGTGATCCACTTCTTAATAGTACATGAAAAACAATACTATATCATATATGATGGTAAAGGGAGCTATCACGAATTTTCATCAACTAAAATTATCATGCATGGAAAAATCGATTTATGTTTGAAACTGCAGCTTTAACGATAAATGCTAAAATTGCAATGTCAAATGTTAGAAAATTTGCATTTCAAATGTCAGGTACTTGTAAAAAATATTTATATGTAACATTTAATGGTTTCGGTTTTCGGTATTGCTACAAATGATGCTAGTGTCTGTGTTAACCCATATATCCCTCTCGTGCTTGTAACTTGGAATAAGTTGTATAACTGTTTAAAGGATCCAGTAGTTTTCAGGATATTGGTAGAGGTAGCTTTAATTTTCTTTACAATATACACATTCACAAAATAATTGTTTTTACACAAAATGCCTTTGAACAGCTAGGGACCGAATTTATAATGTTCTAGTCTGGAATACCTATAACATGGGGAACTTGCCACTGATTTGGTTTTAAGAAATCAGTTTGTTATTGTTGCCTCTTTTTAGATAATTTTGATTAATAAAGTATTGCAACATGCAAGTGGGCTGAGTTATCTAATCTTTTGCTTAAAATATAGGTAAGTATACTTTGGCTGTTAATTTTGTGCCAATCAATATACTATATCGTCATGTGGTCTGGTCTATTCACTAACATATTTTCAAGTAATTCCATGCAATCCTTCACATCTTATTGCACATATGCCATATCTGCTAAACCAATAGTGTTGGTTTTGAAGCACCTGCACAGGTGAGTCAAGAGTTAATGCGATAAAATACATGCCTAGATAACAGTCCAATCACACAAAACCTCTATGCATTTTAGTTGTCTCATTCATTCACATGCATGGTCATCTTCATCTATCTGTGTGGATTGCAGTTAAGTCATAAGTGGTAAGATATAAAATGAGCATATATTAAATTACCTCTTCTCTTAGCATTACATATAATATACTACAACCCTAATATGCTTAGCGAATAGCACATGGATCCAGGAGCACATCATCATGATTATGATTCATGAAATACTAGTAACACTAGTAAGCATTTTTCTCATTTTTAAAAGAAAGAAGATGGCCATGCATGATGGAAAGATTTTTTATTATATTTATCCTCCATTATCCATATCCTCCATCCTCCATAAGCTATTCCTCCAAAAGATAGAATTTCTTTCCAGTTTTGATTTTCTTGAAGAAACTCGATTGCCTGCTATGATTGAAGTTTTGTATAAATGGGAGTTGGGAAATTTTGTTCGAATAGAATAAGTTCACACTAATCTATGATATCAATTTTTTAGAGTAACGTTAACTATCTGATATCAGCAATTCAGCAGAGCAGGATGGCAGAATGTTACGTACTGGTTGTTGCGGTTTTACACACCATAGGCACGCGATAGTGTAAAAAGCTGCTTCCGTCTTTGTTGACTGTGACTCTGTGTTTTAATTTAAGTTTTTACCCCCATAGTATGTATCTCATTCATATAGATGAGTGACAGAAAAAAATGCATATTAATTGATCATGTACAACTTATTAATTACAGTTTGTAGCCTTATATGCCTGTAATTTGTGATGTCACAAATTGCATCAATGCAAATATGCGTTCTATATGTTCACTATTCTATGCAGCATTTTGAACTGATCTTGAGCATCAAGCTATTGATATAATTTGGAATTATTTAAGTTTTTATTTTTATTTGAATGTTATTCAAGGTAGGTAGGTTGACGTTTGGGACCATTTCGTACTAATAAATGTTTGACAGTTATTAATATTTCAAATACTTCATTCTTACATGTTATATTGTATTTTATGTATAAGAAGTTGATAGATGCATCGTATGGATTATTTCATATTTACATTATGTTTTCCTTTTTGTCAAAACTTATGCCTTACTTTTACACAAATAATTTCACGGGATAAAACAAGTTTTTTTTTTAAATTAATTAAACAAATCGAAAATGCTATGTATCATAAGTTAATTAAGGAACAATCTCATAAAAAAGCTTTCACTGGTTCTTATATACTTCATTTGTCATTGTTTTGAGTTTAATTACAAAACGAGAACTCAACTTCTTATCATTTTATGCGGAAACCCAATCAGTTTCAATTTCAAGCGATTCATCTTTTCGAACATTACAAATGATCAGGTAAGTGTGTTTTTGCATTAACACATACCGACCAATATATTGGGGTAACGAGAGATAGCAAACTAAATCTTTAACTTGTCTCGTGTAGCTAGCTTCAGATTAAATTAAACTTTCTAAATAAAACATTTTATCGTATTAGATCTCATTATTTTATACTTTGTTAAGTTTATTAAAATGTTTTGCAACTCGCGTGGTAAGTAGTAGCTGTAAGATGTTAGTTATCTCATCTCATATTACTTCTAAATAAAATAAAAACCTTGTATATTTAATATATTTTATGTTTATCTGTAGTTTACGAAAAATTAATGCATAACAGAATATTAATGAGATACATAGATTTCAAGAGTAGTTTGAAATATTTTTAATTTGTTGAAACTACTATTACTGTTCAAATCCATAAAAGGAAATCGCAAACTTAGAGACGTGTTTTACACTAACTTAATAATCACTTACATAGTTGGTTTGTTTTATGTAAGTATGTAAAAGGAACTAAATTGTTAAGACTGACAAGACGAAGGTGTAGGTGGTGAATCCACTTCAACCTTGTGATTGTTTTCAGAAGTTGGACAACTAGAATTAGAGTTTTCTGATGGAGTGTCCGGTGTCGTGGGATCCGTTGTTCCATTAGAAGGAGCGATTGTGTCCGGTGGGATCAATCCTTCTTTCATTCGTTTCTTCTGCTTCATGCGTCTGTTTTGGAACCATATTTTCACCTAAAATGTACACATAAAAGACAAATGTTTTATTCAGGATGAACTTGTACTTGTTGAGCTTCTCCTTTCAAGAAAATTCTTGATTTTAATTCAACTTTTTAAGTTTCTGCACATATGCTATGCTGTCTAGGTATGTTAGCTTGCCTGTGTTTCATTGAGTTGCAAGGCTGAAGCGATTTCTATTCTTCTAGCACGAGTAAGGTACTTGTTATAATGAAATTCTTTCTCCAGTTCAGTTAGCTGCTTCGTTGTGAAATTTGTTCGACCAGCAGCTCCTCCAGTTGGTGGATTACTCCCAAGTAGACTGCTTCCGAGATGACTATTACTACCACTGGGAGTAAGTACCGAGCCGGTACTGTACTCATTTCGTTGTATCGCTGAAAAAGACAGAAAGTAGAAATATATAATAAAATATGTGCCATCAGGCTTATTGATTCTAACAGGGATAAATTCAATAGTTAAATCCTATTTTCCTATTTAACAATTATTGATCTTTGCTCCTTTGAGATTCTATCGAAATGCATCTGTCTTGAAATAGTGTGTAAAATAGCAATTCAATTCTGCACTAAATAATTGATCGATTTTGTACGTAATTATATATAATATATGTAGTAATGATGTGAGTTTCTTTGCGTTAATCGTATCACATGCAAACACATACTAAAATCTGAATTTTATTTTAACTTTTGCCGTTTTAACCATAAAAGTTTTCAGTTACAGGTCAAACCCCTACAATACAAATTTAAAACAAGGCAAGTTATCGTTGACTGGGAACTGTTTTCCAATTGAATGAATTTAACTTCTTCCTTCAAACTTCCATTTATGTACCTTAAGTTACTGTTAAGTTCATAACTCTCACATATATTTCTTTTTTTAAATACGTAATACAGTTTCTATTAAAGCAAAAAACTATCCAAGTCATGATAATCATGATTCTCTCCGATAGAATTATTTTTACACAGGGTCATCATGTTCGATATCCACCGAAGTCAATATTTTTCATAATGTAACATAGTACTGTGTGAATGAAAAATATGAAATTGATCATCGTCTACTGAAGTTAAATAGGCAACAATGATTTTAAGGACCGATGACAAATTTTTCAAATAACTTGTTCAGTTTCGGCAACGTCATTTCACCGAAACGAAAATTTATAAATTACATACAAAACAAAATTCATATTCCATTTTCCAATCTTGGTGGGTAAGTATCATCATCACATGCCGTCTTCTACACCATGAGATGCAAGATCTCGTATGTGACATATGAGAATTACGCTTTTCAATATCTTTTTGGATGACAGATAACATGATGGATTGAGCTCTGGAAATGTAGTGAATTTCATGGTTGGTGGTTGGCAGTATATGTTTTAAGGAATTACCAGTAAGCATGAATGTGAACCCAAATGTAACGGTTGTGTTAATTTGTATCGACTTTTGACCGAAAAATATAAACTACAATTACAAAACATACATTTTTACATGCCCAATTTTTTATGCGGAAACTGTTTTGAGTGTTGCAAACAAAAAGTTCAATGTCGATATTCAATGCACATCTCCTGCTGCTACAGAAAAATACAATATATCTCTTGAGAATTTAGATTCAAATACCGAATGTTGAAGGTAGCTACAAACTGTTGTATGTGTGTACATATACCTGGGTTAAAACTTTGACTTTCCATTTCATTGTAACAATATTTAAATCGTGACTTAGCCGAAATATAACATGCGCGACAAACTAAACTATAGTCACTAAATGGATCGTATCAATTATATCAATATGCAACTATGAGCCAGAACCAGACCAGAACCATTTTAATTTCTTACCAATAAGAATTAAGCGTTAGTAGATTTCCCTAACGGACCCATACCAGTATTATTGAATTCCATTTATGATTTTCATGCTCAAATTTATACTTCATTGTTGAAAAGCTTTTTACGCGATTCAATGTAATACTTAGCATTGAAAAAAGCGATGGTGGAATATTCATGTTATATGTGATTATGTGATGTGATGCTGCCGCAATGCCATGTTCGAGGGTGTCATTTTTGTTGACCCATCTCTACTCGATACAATGAGCCTTTTACTCTACTCTAGAGCCATTGAATCCCTCTTCTCAGCTTATATTAAAAATCATATTCCCATTTGCAATAACAAGGGTTTGAATGAGCACCCTGCTGACAGACAAAAGAGCCGGCATAACCAGAAAAATCAGCAAGTAGCCATGAATGAATAGATACATATTTGGTATGATCAGGATGTAATACTTAAACTTATCCCACACGCCCTTTTTGAAGAGAGGCTATAGAGTAAAAAATGGTCGACAAATCAAAAAATCTTCTAAAATGTATAGTCATGCAGATGTGGATATTATAGGACAAATTTAAAATGCTACATGACACAATGCAGATACTTTTACACTAAAAAGTCAGCTATGGCTGGCGTTAAAATATGGTTTAAAAAAAGTTCTTTAAAGCTGGACTTTCACCTCGGATAAAATGTGAATGCATGAATCTGATAAAAGTCAATCAGCAAGTAATTTCTCTTTTTTGGGCCATAGGCCATCTTGACTGGTTTAGAAAATAACATTTTGGTTATAGAGAAACTCTTGGTATACAAATAATATATTGCTTTACATTACATTAACACAACGACAATTACCTTATATTAAAAATTTGCTTGCAATTCCAGAAATTATATTAAATTAGTTTTCGATTTGAGATAAATACAATACAAAATATTCAAACGATCAGTATACATTTAATCTTTCTTCGGATTGAGATTGACATTCTTGTGTAGCCCATGGCGTATAAATTTAGTTTCAGTTTTAAAATGAGCAACTACAAAACGTAAGCTTTCATACACAGATATTTAGGCATGTTATGAGTATCTCAATTTACAATGTATGTATATCATGTATATGAGCGGAAAGATGACAGGGTAACTTGTCTTTCCTTTTACCTTTTCGACATTGACAATCAAAATGCCAAGACAAGTTGAACAAGACAGGAGGAACAGAGCAAGTCAGTTTTAGTGCCTTTTTATGTATCTGACAGCTACCGCTTGTGAACAATTTTCTGTGTGGTTTAAATTTGATATGCGCGCATATAAACTGATATCTTGCCTTATATTTACTTGCTTACATTTTAATTGCTTAAAGCAGATCGCAAGCTCATACAAAAGATATTTAAGTCCATTTAAATTGTTAAAAAATTTATAAACGATGAAAACTAAACAGACACAGATAAAATGAATGTTAACTAGTCTTTACACGTATTACTTTAAGTATTTCAATCTTGATCTATATGCAAAAATATACACCACAATTAGAAAGAAAAATAAAACAAAGAAGATCAAAGCAAAGTTGATATTAAGAAACTTAATTATAGTAATATTAACCTTATAAAGTCAATAGCCTATCAATCAAAATACTAGTAGTTCCTGATTTAAGGTTGAAAATAATAACAGATTTTGCCCAATAATTGATACCTACAGTACATACGCGGAAAGTGTCAACTCATAACATGTGCAAAAGTGTACAGTAACATTTAGAAATAAAGAATACACTCGCTTTAGTGTTAAAACTTCTATGTAAAAATATCGCTTACTTCGATTCTCATTTAATAAAAATGTATGCTCTCCTTTGAAAAAAGTCTTGAGAATGACAGACTTTTGTCACGAAATTTTGACGAAACTTTAAAGAAGACGTTTGATACATGTCATTTTAAACGGCAATGCGAGATTAGAATATAGTTTTACTCTCACTTTATAACTAATATCGGTATAATGAATGAAATTTTTAGAAAATGCGGTTCGAGGTAGGTATGCAAATGCGTGTGAATGTTCATGCATTCTTTTATATTTTACCCTTAATTTCTTAAGGTAAGCAAATTTCATTCTGTGTGTATCTATAAGTCTTATTACTTTCAAGATGTGTTTCTTTATCTAAATCAACAAAGATAGTGATCATATATTTGTTGGAGGAGCATCAACATAAAAAACTACGACATTTATGACAGAGTTACGGTAGCTTACATTATGATTGACATTTTAGGGAGATAATCAAAGGATTAAACTGTCAATATCACTTGTAAAGTCTACTTATTACATGAAAATTGAGACAAGTCGTACGACAAGCAAAAGAAAAGACGCTAGAGACAGTTTTGTGGAAATGATCATATCAAAGTTATTTTGTTACAATGAATACGAAAACAGAAGGACAATCTTAAATGAGAATTCTTACGTGCATATAGTGCTCTCTTAAATAGGTACGTGCATAGCACTATCAACTATCATATTATGTAAACGACAATGCCTGTCATTTCAAATTGGTAAAGAATTTGGATATGCCATTATTTAAAATATGTCATTTAAAATATCTCTGCCAACTAATGTTAAAATTCTTCATTCATAATTGTGAGCATTTCTTTCTTACAAATTAGTTGAAGAATGTCTATGTTTTAGGGGAATAATTGTACAAAATTTATTTGCTTTTAATTTTATTGTATTTACCGAAATAATTGCATGTATGGTATTGGTATTATATGCATTCCATCTTTAACTTATTAATTAACACGCGGCTTAGAGTGCATGACATATTCTCTAAATAATATTAACATCTCATGGGATGAGCATTAAGCAGCATTTTATACGGTGTGGAAAGTTAAGATATATATGCCTTTTTATCCAAACTAATAGCTGCAATGCATTACAAAATTGTATTTTGTTTGTAGGTGCTCAGTGCTCTCATATTCCTTACTCACGTAATAGTTGACAAGCATTATCTTGTCATATAATCTAAACGTACAATTTCCATTTTGCCACTCGACTTGACACTTTTGACAAGTCACTGCGGCAGTCACCGACTACTGAATAAAAGACGATGAGACAACTACAACGTGAACAGAACATAACTCTTTAATGTTTCGTCTCTTGGTGTGGCTTCATTAACGAATACCTATATGAGCAATAATGAAACTTGACATGCTTTTTAATAAAAATGTTGATCCCATTATTACCAAACAAGATAAAGTCTTTGGCTGTGTGTGGCCTTTATTTTCCGTTTTTACATGTTTAATTTAGCGGGATTTAAGCGTAAATCCATGTGGCTTGTCAATTGCCTACTGATTTTATGACTTTCATTAATAATAGAATTTCATTTTCAGGTAATATCCGTGTCATTAGAGCCGACCTGTCAAAATTGTAGCGTAGCTAATGGTTTGGTTTAAGTAGTCATATATTAAACAGAAGTGGTGTCAATATTAAAACTCTAAATCGTCCATTGTCACCTCTGAAAACAGACATAATCTTTTCCTGTTTTGTTTCATTCTTTACCGATTTCATTATCACGCGATTTAACATAGATGAGATAAAAACATAAATATATACCTGGAACAGTGGGCTTAGGAACATTTCTTTTGACTTGCATCCATTTATACGTCGGAACAGCAGAGCCGTTGGCACCTACGTTGCTGCTAGCAGAGCCATTGTGCGTTTGCTGTTGATGATGTTGAGACTGTTGTTGTGAGTGGGGGTGAATTGAATGATGTTGAATTTGTGCTAACGGGTTTTGATGAGGAAGTTGTTGATGGTGAATTGCCATACTTCCATTCAATAACTGATTTTGACTTGCTGTGAGATGATGTTGATGATGACTAAAAGGATGATGCGAGGGTGGAGGAGCAATGCTACTAGGAAGTTGATGACTGAATGAGTGAGAATGGTTCATGTGGAGCGTTTGTAGATGATGATGATGTGGATGATTTACAAAAGGATGAGAATGATGAGAGGGAATCCCACTTGTTTGTCCGGAAACAGCAACTGGGGGACTCATGCCATGGGGAAGATGTTGATGGGTTCCTCCACCATATGAGGAGTAATGGGAATGATGGTGAAGATTTGCCCCCGGACTCGGACTTTCCCCTATAGGGCTGCTGCTGGAAGAAGGGTTTCCAGGAGTATCCATTACATTGGCATCAACAGATACTCTTCCATATTGGTTGTGTGATGTATGATGGTGGGGATGATAAACAGACTGTTGTTGATTCAAAGTATTTGGGTTACTGTTTGCATTATTGGCATTAGGACTCCCTGAATTTGAGGTGGTTGTAGGTACCGAAGATGACGTAGCGGAGACAGCTGCTGCAAGTAGACAAGAACTTTGACCGTTGCCCAATATCGCGGAATCAGTCGATGACGGTGTAATGGAATTAACTGTGCTATTATTAGAGGAACGATTGTTAGTGGATACTGCTGTTGGTGAGTTGGATAATGTGTACTGAGAAAGTTCACAGAGATCAGAATTTGGACGAGTCAAGTGAAAGTCTTGCGTTGCCCCAGTCGCAGATGAGGCAGCAGACAATGGGAACTGTTGAAGATGAGGGTGATGATGGGAAGAGGGGTGATGGTGATGCTGTTGTGGTGAATTTCCATATCCACCATTACTACCCGAGTTTCCTGCCGTGTAGGCTAAAAGAGAATTAGGTGAAATAGACATAACATGTTCCGGTGGAAGAGTAGGACTAGGACCGATATCGTAACTAGAGTTTGATGAGCTGTGAAGATGTTGTTGCTGATGAGGATGATGTTGTTGAGGGTGAATGGAGTAGGGACTCATTTGATGATGGTGATGAGAATGCTGATGATGTGGATGATGAAGAGAATGGGTTTGGTACGAAGAAGTCGACATAGTGGACATTGCTACAACACAAGATGATGATGAAGTGGGAGAAACACTTGATGAAGGAGGGGAGGAAATCACAGAGTTATTTATATTATTATTATTACCACTCGACGAGACTACAACTACTGACACTGGTAAAACACTTGCATTACGAGATCCATTACTGTTTCCAAATACATTAATTCCGTTGTGATGTTGGTGCGAGATTCCACCACTACTACTATTACAGTTATTAGAAATTGTTGCTGAGGACAAGGTGTCGCTGGTAGATACAATCGGGCTTCTTTCACTGGTTGTTTCACTTGAAACTGATACATCACTACCGTTTATTGCACTAGGATTTCCAATTCCACCTGTGTACGCTGCATAATAATCAGAGATACCAGTTGTACCTGATGTGTACATATAGCCCCCATTAGCCCCATTCAACATACCACCAGAATTATTTGTAATATCTTCAGGGGTAGTATCACTTACTAGACCATGACAATAGTCCCCGTGAAGCTGTTGTTGTTGATGGGAATGATGATGGTGGTGATGCAGGTGAAAGTTACTACTGTTGTGTAATGGGAAATTGACAATTTGCCCATTTGGAAAGTTATTAGGAACAGCGGTGGAGGAGATCGAATGAGATAGAAGGTGTGCTGTATTAGCTGATGGGGGAAGGGGTGAAGATGAGACGGAGGAGGCTGATGTTGCTCCTGCTACAGAAGATGAAGAATGATTGCCATTGGCATTTGAAGAAACTGTTGCTACTGCAGAGGCTGGTGATGATGATGACGATGAAGTAGATGCTGCCGAAACTGTTAAAGCTGCAGCAATATCACCAACACCACCAGTGGTCGGTGCTGCCGAGACTGGTACAACAGTTGAGGCTGCCGCTGCTGCAAGAACTGAAGTGTTATAGTTATCTGTCACTTGGGCTGTCATGCCCCCATTACATAGACCGTAGATCATGTTTGAACTCATAATTTTATTAAATACCACCACCACCACTACTTCTGCCTTCTTGTTCTCTACTAATTAAAATGTCATTAATCAGTCCAACCATTGACTGATGATGACATACCTGTCACAATGTATTTCATGCATAGTAATAAGGTGTAATAAGCACGGGGAAATAATATCCAAATGCGTTGAAGTGAATTATTATTATGCCTGTACACTTTTGTCTCTATAAACGATATTCTTATTATTACATTTCACGTCAAAAACATTTTAGCAGTCATTCTTATTTGATTTCATTAAGTGTTCACCTGTACATTCTGCAAATAAATAAATAATTTATTATAGTCACACCCACCATCGTAACATGATACGTAACATTTTTATTACTTTTCACACTGCACAGATTTCACTTCCATGCATGAATACAATGTAAACACAGGGAGCATAAGTAATCTTATCACTTCATCATCTCGTCAGTTTGATTACAGATGCAAAAATTCAAACCACTTGAGTAGACACACACGTTAGTCTACATGTTTACAAAGGAAAAAAAATATTTTGGAGTTTAAAACGTCAATGGAGGCAGCTTAAATCTGTCATCCTCACTTTTGCACTTCATTAGTTTTATTTAATTTAGCAAGTTGACCACATAATCATCAACGGATGAATCACCGCTCTAATTAAGAGCGGAAAATACATGTCGTTTAGACTACTTTATTCAACTAGGTTTTTTAAAGCATTTGCTTTTACTTTTTTAACCATGTAAAAATCAGCTATGATAAACAACGTTACTCACATGCATACTGCTTCCAATTGCTCAACAAAGTAAAACGGTGAGCTATTTTCGTTGATTCAACTATACTGATAACAGGAAAGGAGGAAGAGTAATATCTAAAGAATGGAGGAGGAGGAGACGGATCGCAAACCGTACTCTCTTCTCCTGCATGTTATGTACAAGTGATGCCCTATTGGCATCGAGAATCTGAAAGAAATGAGGATGACGGTGCGACGGTAAAAATCAAGGAAGAAAGAGCACAAAAACCTCTACAAACCACCAAAAATAATATTGAGCCACAGGAAGCACATAGACGAGCGATACTTTCCATTAAGTTGTGACTGTGAGTGCTACATGGGGAGTATACTATACTAATATGTGGAGTGGTATATTGTTTTGCTCACAAAACGAGCGACATACAGCAGCAGGGAAAGTTGGGGCAGGAGTAGAAAGCAAAGGAATAACAGTGTAGTGGGAGCACCACGTACAATTTAAGGAAAATTCACAATGAACAGTCAAGTCAGTCGAGCACAAGAGACTTCCGTCCTCCCTTCCGTCCTTTTCCTCGTCACCACACACCACAATAATATTACTATCTTTCTCTGTCATATAAGTAGGTATATTTAGCTTTGTATGCATTTGAAACGGATTTTTATGTGTAGAAGTCATTCATATGTAATGGTAAATAATATATGCTGCTCACATATGAAGGAAACTATAGTGCGTATTGGTTAAGTTCATATACGTATTTCGTATAAAGCAGTTTCGGTGAATTTGGATGCATTGGTATTCTTGCAATGATAAATACACTAGGAAAATACGAATAAACAAAAAATGAGCTAATATATAAAAGTAGCTCTAGCATCTTGCTCTGCGGAATAAAGATATTTTTGCAGCAAAACAAGCACATTAAAAATGTGAGCAGCAATATATTATCCAATTGCGTAATAGTTAATAAGACAAGATTTTATGATTATACTATTTATTTTAGATTTATATTATCATAGATAAAAATAGGTCAGTTGTTTGTAATAGCCAACATCATATTATGGAAATCTGGCTTAATATAGAAATTTATTTACCAATTCGCAGAATTTTAGGCATGCAATACAACAGAATATAATGTGGTTTACTCGTATTCAAACAAACCCATATCTGTGTGGCTATTAAAGCATTTATTACTTGTTGTAGAACTGCACAGTTTATAAGCAAAGCTGGACAGACGTTACATTAGAATTCACATAAAGAGGGTTTAGAAATGAGTTTATTGTAATCAGTGTAAGGAAACTACTCGTTTTTGGGAAGAGAAAAAAGGGAATGGGTTCGTGCATACATGTAAGAACTTTTACGGCAGAACAAATGACAAAACCTAGATGACAGTACAAAACAACAAAATTGGCTCAACTTGGGAGAGAATGTCAAACTTTTTTGGACACGTACTATGTGGATGCCCCGCACATCGCAAAGCGAAGAAGGGAGTACAGAGATGCGGTGATTTTTGTAGTAGTGTGCATGTTGCATTGTGGATTTGGTGTGCTCCACCTTCACTGCTCAAAAGAGCCTATCTGCTCAAGAGGCACGCTAGGATGAACCCCAATAAAATGCTGCGCTCCTACACAAAAGCTCATGCTAGCTACTTGTGAGCCTGAGAATGGAAAATTATTGACCGACGTAACATGAAATAGCACAAAAGTTTTCTCTAAGAAAAAGCAGGGAGCTGCAAAAGTAGTCTATGACAAAAAAATACAACGGAAAGGAGGAAGGAATGCTGCATGTAATGCATACATTTTAGTGTTATCATCTTAATCAGAGGACAAGTCAAAAAAATCATTTCAAGCCTTTTCGTGACTGAATGAGTGTTGTACCCGTCTAAAATGTAAATGTAACCTTTCTGCTGTGCAACATTAAAAACAAAAATAAAACACTTGACTGGACTCTTTTGATGTTCAAGTGGAAGAACGTGGAGATAAGAATGCCGTGTCGTTTCGTCATTGCGTATTGAAATCTTATTCCATGTTTTCATCAG
>JAQFYG010001271.1:0-19967 GCA_034694325.1 Entomobrya corticalis | reverse complement strand
AGATAATATGTTCTAACTCATTCCACAAAATCCTCACAGAAATATTTTATTTACTTTTGGCCAATGTCTCGCCCTTGTCCATTTTACATAATATATACAAGCTATACTTTCCTTTCAAATTAGGCATGCATAAACTACGTCCCACTCTATTCATAGGGAAGATTAAGACCAGTAGGAAACCAACAAATGAAAGGAAACCAGCATTTTTCTATTATTATCCGGAAACACGAAGAGAATGTGTGGATTATTAGGCTGTTGGTGGTAACAAGTTGTTGAATTTTAAATAAGGGTTCTTGCATTATTAAACTGTAACGATCATCATAGAGAGCCACAAGCTAAAATTATATAACCAAATATAGTTCATGCGGGCAAATGGGAGAATAAAACAAAGTAAAACTCTATATTTTTAACAGCAAAAGTTGTACATTTATGACATTTTTGTGCTATATGCACTTACGCGTGACAATAATTTGTTCCAGCTTTACTTTGACTTTACAGAGAAAGTTAGAGAACGAACAAGTCATAAGAATCAAGAACAATTCATTATTACATTAGCAAGTTTCTTTCTACTATTTCACTTGTTACTTCCTCGTTCAGCGCAGCGTACTATCCTAGAATCCTTTTCATCCCCTATTCCCAAACTAAGTAAATCCCGAATCTTGTTTTATTTCCAACGATAAAACAGTGCCAAAAAGGTCAACCAAGGAAAAGCTTAATACGTGTGAAGTGACCAACTGGCCGATGATTCGGTTAAACTAACTATAGCTGTTGCGGGATAGTGAGTGATGAAAGGTCTCCGAACAACGGACCGACGTGAACAATAAAGTATTACGGGAACACTAAAAGCCGGGCACAGTAAAATTTTCCAGAGTACTTAATTAATTCCAAAGAGAACTGCGATCTGCAATATTTACCAACCACCATTGCATCGCCATCATCATTTTATATAGCCTGTAGTTTTTGCTTACCATGCTGGATCGATCGTACAAATATAAGTTGATGTTAAACAGAAAGAAGAAGGACGGGAAACAATAGCATCTGTTGAGCATAATAAACATAATATATAGTCTACCACCAGTGTGTACCGTAGCGTGAAAATATTTCCCCTTTTTGAGGAGGGCGTATTGTATGCATTAGTAATTTCGTTTATTCTTCTCATCTTAAAAAAGCATCAGACAATAAAAACACTGAGAAAAATGGGGAATGCTATTGTGAGGCAAGACTCTGATGTTAGTGACCATCAAATCCCAATTCCTCCTAGGAAGCACTCAACCGTGAGCCAAGCCAAACTATTACTAATGGGCCCGCCTCCCATTGAATATGTAACTGATGAGCAGAAAATTTTCATTCGAACTTCATGGAAGATCATTGAAGCGGATATTCAACGTGTCGGTGTCATCACTTTTATTCAGTAAGTTAACAAATATTTTATTTATAAAATATTGTCTCTTTTATCTTCAGTTGCTACAAATTTTCTATTGTTCAAAGTAAAAACTTTTTGAATGATTAATGTTTCAAATGTTTCTTGTTTTGGTGTACTTGTTTCATATGATGAAGATGCATGCTCATTACTCCAAAAGTATGCTGGTATTTGTTTTTCCGACTGTTTATATTGAAACCATGTATGTAGAATTACTAAAGCAGCATAAAAGGCAGCGTATGAAAAGTTAGTGTTTGAACTCTCTAAAACGGGTGAAGAATCAAGTATATATTATGAAAAACCAGCTTGATGGAACCACTGGAGGGAAAAAACGAGAATTCCATTCCCAAAAAATGTATATAAAAATGTGAATGTAGCAAAACAGAGTACATAGGTAAGTAGCTAGCTTTTTGTACAAGCTTCTATTAAACTTCATAAAATACCGGAGCTCAGGCACTTTCACAAACTTCTTTAGAAAATTCAGAGTAAAAAAGTAAATGAAAAAAATGCTGGGGGCGCTTTCTACACTACTTTCTCTTTTTCCGTGAGCATAGACTATACACATTATCTCTGTAATTTGACATCAAGATCCGGCCTATATATTATGATGCATTTAGATTAAATTACAATCCGAAAAGAAAGCAAGTTTTTGTTTAATGCCAGTGAAACCGAAGAAGACTTTTGTGTGTAAGTATGTGTGTGGATATAACACAGGGAAAATTTCAATAAAACCCTCAAAAAACGTAATACAGAAAAGCAGCCAGCTATAAAAATTCTCTAAAATATGTTTTAGCTAACAAGAAATGAAATAATATAAAACTCGGTGGCCATGCAGGATAATAGCGAGTAATATAAGTAGAAAAGAGAAAAGTCTGCCATACCAGTAAACCATGATATAATGCCCGATAATATTACAAGTACTTTGTATCTTGCATAACTAAATTCAAATGATTTATAATCCATAATCCTTTTCTTTATTCATCGTTTGATCAAAAATAACCGGGAGAGACCTTCATTGTGAGCTTTCCTATCATATCACCGAAACGAAAAAGCAATTTTGTAGCATACAGGTATCAAGGAAATAGAAATAGATACGTGGTGAAACTCGGGGACTGAAGTTTGTCTCATGTACTTGTCTCTTGTGGTTTCCTACATTATTCCGCACTGGTTACATCAGACTTGAAGTGTAGATTAACTCAAGAAATTATTTTGCAAAACCTCATTATATTTGGGCATGTATATATTATTAAACTGACAAAAATTTTGTGATGTTAAACTTTAGATTTTGTCTTTTCGATTTTCGTTGACAGAATTCTGACACTTTATGTTTTCCGGTACAAGAATGGTTTAAAATACATGAAAATGGTGCGCATTAGATATATATTACAAAGTAATTACAGGAAAATGAAAATAGAGTATCAATTCACACACCTACCACTCAACCGCAAACAACTTTCTCCGCACATTATTGGCCTAAATAAAGTTTTTCATTCTTTTCTTTTTGTGATGCCAGTACGTAAGTTTCCATATTTATGATCTCGCATCATACATGGTATGACAGACAAGAAAAATGCTATAAATTTAAAGCTATCAACTGATGCTAACAAACGTCCACCCTTTTTGGTACAAACTCCAAATCGTGTTTTTCGATGCTACTTTTGTATTCTGCTCATATTTCTGACTCGAACTGAACCATGTAGTTAAAGCACATTCATTTCAGTAGTACAGCCCATCAAAATAAAAAGTAGTTCAATTTCGGGGAATGGGAACGGGGAGGAGAAAGTATATTTTACTTTAGTTTAGCGTTTAGCTGCTCTCTTTTACCACCAACTCGTTATGCTTAGCTCATTTAAAACATCGTTCTAAAATTAAAGCGGTTCATTAAGTTATCAATATAGAAAAGTTTAAACTTTTTAGACTGTACTTTGTTAGACTTTTTAGAAATCTAGACATATACATATATTTACACAAAATTTTGGTGAAAAATGTAGTTGACAGTAATTTCCTGAGATAAAACGCATACTATACATTAGAAATGAAATTATGGAGCAAGATGTACATAGTAAAATGCTAATGCCAGATCTAACAAAGGTCTATTCTAATGATTGCAAAACCAAGGCTTTTACTTAGAAGTTTCGAATATTCCAATAATTACTTGTGAGAACTGGTCATCAAAGAAAGCTGCCAGTTAATTAGAGAGTTGACGAAGGGCAGAATAAATTAAATATTCCCAAAACATCAATGGATGATTTTAGACAACTTCTATCAAAGAAAGCATTTTACTTTTAACTTTCCTTCTGAATCCTGTAATTAGTAAAACTTTAAACAAATTGGGTTTAGGACCATCGTATACATAGGCCTTACATCGTAATTTTTATTGAAATTTGTATTTCAAAGTAAAAAATGTAAAGATATTTAGTTTAATGACTGGAGATGAAAAGTAATTGAAAACATGTAGACATAAATGAAAAAGCCAATATTGTATGCTCCCTTAATAGTGTACAGCACAGAACAAAGATTACAAAAGGGTTAATAAATATGCGTACATAATTTTGTGGTAATGGTCGCCTTTTTTGCTATTAATTAAAGCAGGAAACTCACTGCATACAAGTTCTTTTCTACAAACGAACCACCACAAGAACCAGCAAGTAATGATCTTTACTAATTTCTAATTTCAAAGCAGGTTGCATGTATTTTTTTCCTTTGTATTGATCGAGTGGTTTGGTAAAAAAAATGGCCGTAACAAATTCCAGCGTTTATCGTAAGATATTCAGTATGCAATGCACGTCTATGAAAAAAATATAAAGGACTGTGTCCGCGCTGCTTAAGTTGGATTTTGACTTTATCCTTAGACTAAAAGGACTAGATGTAAAGTAGAGTTCTTCACGCCAAGATCCTCAGATGCGGCTCTTGACAAGTAACCAACAATGTTGGTTTAGAATCAGCAGCATCAAATCTCAAGCCTAGGATCACGTACATTTAGCCAGAGAGTGAGATATTTGCAAAGTAGCTTAATGTTAAGTGTAACAAATGCGTTATATGAGAAAACGGGAAAGTGAATTACGGCTTTCTTCGTGTACACACCCACACAAAAGATGATGTGATGTTGACTTTTTCTAAAGCCATAAGTGTTTTAGTTTTAGTATGTATTATGTGAATATCCATTGTTCTTAAGAAATAAATAGTAACATTACATAGGAGTTCTTATGATATATTGCAAAATATGAATTTCTGTGGATATTTTTGCCTGCCTCGGATGGGGTCCAGCCAACAGAGAAAGTTACAGAGAAGAAAAACTACTTTCATCTTTGCTTGCATTAGTTTTACTTGGCACCAAAAGTGTACTCTATACAAAACGATTGGCAATGACATTTATTACTTTTTGTGGATGGTCTATCGATTGAAATCCTATAGTGTAAACCGTATATTACAAAAAGTGAGAAAATTTGCTGTAAAAGCAATGGTCACGACAGGATGAATGATTGAGCTATTTTAGGTATTGTGGTAAGCCCCTGCCATTAGTTTTCTTTTTTTAATTTTCAGGCCATTACTCTACCTTGATGCTTTTCCCTAGACAGCGTCCAACCAGTGACCTCTTTTCAGTGAGTGGTCAGTCTAAGCAATAATACAAATAGACAAGTGTTGTCGTTTGTCGTTCTTTGCTGATGGAACAGCTACAAAGGGCACATGTTAAAGGTTCAACGGTTTTTAGTATATTTATTTTACCTGTGTAGTATTTTGATTCCTGAATACTTGGTGAAAGTTGGAAGCATCATGCGTGATACACAAACCAGAGAGTAAAAGCATAGTTATAAACACGGTTTCTCAATCGCAGAGTCAAGATTAGGTTAGATTCACAATTTAATCACTTAATATCATATAAAAAGACGCAGTAGAACATTTGAGTTTACAAATCTGTTTGTAACTGGATTTACTGAGTGAGTTTAGGGTGTATAGCATATAGTGTCACATTAGGAAATAGGTGGCTGTTAGTAGCAAAGTAAAGTCGGGATGTAGCGCTACAGTTGCGAATCGTATAAACAAGCAATAAAATTATATTAATGGTCCAATGTTGAAAGTGTTCGGCAATGCAATGCAAAAGCAATGCGCAACCACATTTCACAGCCTTTTCCAATGATGAGAAGATCCTTTGCATTCTACCGCAGTTAGCGAATCTTCGCCAGAAACTTACCTGTTTAAATCTTGTAGGACTTTCATATGCAACTTAAGAAATGCTGCACATCGCTCACTCCATGATATGTCTCCAACCTCCATGTTTAGATATTAGAATTCATTCGACTGGAACACCATAAACTTGGCATACACACATAGACGAGCATGCCCCAATCCCAATACTCGAAATCGAAACAATGATGTGATGTGTGCCATGAAGCGATCGGGCTTTTACGGTTTAGGTGACTTGTGAAAGTTAAAGAAAAAGTTTACAAAATGTAACAATATCACGTTTCAGATACCCAATTCGTTCAAATCCATAATTTTTCAACAACCTGATAAACTGACGACGTTCAAATAAATATTAAGCTATAATAATAAAACTTTCTGTATATATATTTTACGAATGTATTTATATTTTCTTTATGATCTAAATTCTTATAATACCCCTCTCACAACACCAGTTTCTCACTTTTTGAGTAAAAGTTCAGTGAGTTCTGTAGCAATTCAATTTAGAAACACTGTGTAGGCTTTAATGAAATTAATGCATCATTACTCCTCCATTCCAGTTCCATCCATTAAATTATAATTGTATTAGAGCATCTGCCTATCCCATTAGTTTTTGGAATCTCTCACACTTTTCAGCGTTTATGAGGAAGAAACAGGAAAACGCTACTTTCAACCATATTCAAATTTTACGTATAGGAATTCGTGAATTCACAATGCAGTTTGGAATGTCGAGTTGTGGAGAGCATCGAGACAAAGAGAATATGAAAGTTGAAATGAAGCCCGGTGCACACAAAGCGCACTGCGTATATTTAGCGAAATGCTTTTTGTAGATTCCATTATACTGATGCAGTAGTAAAAAGTTCTTATTCGCTAATATTTTCCCTATTATGAATATTTACTATTATTTTTACTGCCTATCATTGAGAGTGAAGCTGAAGACTTGAAACATTCAAATTGTTCTAATTGTTAACAATTCTCCGAAATTGAACAACATTACCTTTCAAAACTGTCTGACAAGATATTGTGTTCAGCTCCTATTAACCATACTTGTTAGTAAGCGATGATTCTATGAAGGTATGGATTCGGGTACATGGGACATGTGATTCTTCATGACATATTTCACAACTTTAAGGAAAAACAACTGTAAACCCGTCACTAACGCTGTACTCACTACTGAGCTTGTTGTAAGCTAGATGTGTTGTATGTGTCTTTTTGCGAGCTCACTAATGGAGCTCTAAACAAAAGCCAAACGAAACAATGGAAGATGCCAATAATGAGCTTTCCTAAGGAGCAAACATGAAGCTTTTTAGTCAGAAGTAAGAACATGTACCTAAAAAATCAATTCTCACATTGCGCTCGATAAAGATATAACCCGTAAATAGGAAAAAGAAAGCGGGAGATCAGTCTTTTCCAATACAAGTTGTGCAGTGCACTATGTTCAAGTAACTTCAATTATTCTTCTTCGCGTATCTTCCTTTCTGGCAAGAGAATTTGTTACAAATTTGACAATTCCTGTGGGACCCGAGAAAAGAAGGAGACGTATCTGTCTAAATAAATTTCTGTTTATGGGAAGTGTAAGTGTATTTCATTCTAGAATAGACCAGCAACAGATTATTGAACTACGACAAGAGTAGAATGAGTGACTCTTTTTTTAGTAGAAAGCAGAATGTTCCCAACTATTCGACTTTCTTCTTATTTTTTAATTGTAAGGAGAAATTGTATTTGAAACTAATAAGAAATCTTCAGTTTTTTTTCAAATGCTACTAATACCTCATTATACGTCCGTTTTTACTTTCTATAATTGTATCACATTCCCCCATTTATCCTATCGATTGCGTAAAAAAGCATTGATGCTACTAAAAAGAGGGCCTTGCTAGGCCTTTCACCTTTTGTATATAAAAATCCACGAGTTATTTTTCGACCGAAAGTATTTGTTTACATGCGTGTGTTTTTTTCAATATGAGCTTTCCATTTCCAGTTAAAAACCAGACGTAAAAACAAGACAAAAGAGTTGTTTAATCTTTAGTTCCTGATGATGATACTGAAATTAACACGAATTCATTTGTTGTAATATGAAGTTCTCATATGAAATACTAATGAATAAACACACAGATACTCCCATTCCCAGTTCATATTTCCTTTCTATTTATACTTTGTATACTTTTGTCTACATTTATGAATTAAAGCTTGGTTATTTTTGTTTTTCTACAAACATCGACCAAGCCCTCCACGAAGTTAGACAGATAGTAATATATCAATCAGCAGATTGAAGAGAATTACCTAACAAATCCTGAAATCAATACCAGTTTGGTCTAATCTGACATCCTGCAAAACATATTCGGCTGGCTGAATCCATAAACGTCATACCAGGTTGTTACTGTTATAATCGTCCAGATATACTACCATATTATGTCTCTAATATCGATAAACATAAAATGAGAGATTATTTCATATCTAGTAATATTAGAGTTTGTAAAGGATTTAGGAAAAATAACGAGTCCAAAGCCAAAAATGGAGTTTTGTCACAAAGAGATGCAAACCACTACTTTTTGAAAACATGCAGTTGTCTTGTTAGAATGATGGTTGCGAAACGCGTGCAAAACGTTCAATATTCGAAGACTTTTTACGATCATCTTATTTACAATAGAAACGTCTATAGGCAAACAAGAATCTTTTAAAATATTATTCGGATTATGTATATGCCTATTCCTACTCAAAATAAATATAAAATACATTACATAACATAAACATGATATGAACACAAAATATTATGTGACTTTGTGACAAAAATACATTTACCTATTCTATTCCTACGCAATACCAAGGCCTATGTATTCACATACAAGTGGACGAGAGAAAGTTCAAAAGCATCTTTCCTCTAAAACATGATCCACAATCTACACATCGGTCTATGATTTGCCATCTGTAATTGACGTGTGCTTAGGTCAAACGATTACCAGCCTTTTAACTCCTTCAACTTGTAAGTGTCCCCATCGTCATCACTTACCTTAAATAAGTACGTAAAAGTACATAATGCGTTGTTAAAACCAGAGAAGTTAAACTCCATTACATGACTAGATTTAAACTTTAAACTAAACTACTAAACACCTCATATGTACAATTTCTATATTATAGCTGGTTAGTGAATATAGTGGATCCATTTTCGCTAAAGTGAATGTAACCACTGATTTTATGAAAGATGATAAAGTATGATAGTAATGGTTTAAATTACATAAAAGCATAAAATATATTTTTGAAACCAAAACCAAAATGGACCAGCAATGGAACAGAAATATTCACAGTAATATTCATTTTTCTCTCAAATTTGCACACACTGGACTAAAAGCATGTGGATTTAATTTTCCCTGTCACTCACAATCCCTTTTAAAACGCTCACCATCTCATTTCGGTATACACAACAAAGACCAACAAAAATGTCTGCACATTTAAAAGATCCAGTATGTAAAACCTATTGTCAAATGCACACAACAACTTACTGTTTACCAAAATATTGTCTGTGACAGCTAAAAGGACCATAAATGTATAGGCACTACAACAATAGTGGTTGCTGGTTTCGGTTTGGTTGATGTTAACAAAATATTAGTGCCTACCTTCAATAATAATATTCTAATCCGCACAGGATATTACCGAGAAATGCTATGTTTGTCTTCTTTTTATTATAATATTTATAGAGTTTGTATTCTGCATAATATCTTTTACTCAAATACTAAAACTTAGTAAAAGCAAACATACACAGTGGCTGCTGTGTATTTTCTCGAATTTCAACAAATAATGAAAAATAAGCTGCACCTATGAGCTCTTACCCAGAAAAAGAGCTCTTAAAAGAGCTGAAATGATCGAGGAATGGAGTAAAATGCTTAAATGGAATGCGTAACGCGTGTAGTAATGCCATGCATGTTTTTAACTTGTAAAACGAAAAAAGTGACAAGTCTACAAGAAGGAATTTTCGTTATTTTTTTCTCTCTTTTCATAGTCATATATTACTTTAAAAGTTGAATAAGTCAGTCTTTTAAAGAAAGTGACAAAAAGTGGTTTGGGCATGCTGCTGACTGTCTGTGAAAACTGGAAATACTTATTCAATTCTACTTATGTTGTATGTATTATATCCTTTTTTACTCTCTCTCTCTCTTTCACTTTAGCTTGTTGAGCTTAAGTTGTACTTGCACATTTATACCTATAAAAAGTGTACGGACAACGTTCACCACGGTTTTCCGGAATGCGATATTAAAAAATGTAAAGCACGTTCCATCCAGCAAAATCGCTTTTATCCTGATATCTTTTCCATGCGGCTGCATTTCCACTTTTTCCCATTCACTGCAACGACTTAAGGAAAGTGTATACTTTTTAATGTCGATATTTATACAGAAATTACTTATATGAATTTGTCATTATATTAAAGTCAAAATGAACGATTCGCATGAACATTTCCGTAGACTAACGGTTTTTCTAAAGAACCTATATTACATTTTGGCTAGAGGTTTATTATGTAATAAAAGCACCACATAACCAACTTCTTTATCATCTTTATGCATTGACTTTGTTAGTTTTGTAAAAAATTAATGGGACGCGGTTCTATTTATAGGGAAAAAAGTAATTTTTTCCAGTTTGACGGGGCTTTTCTGAAATCTTTCACGAAAAAGATAGTCACTTCATTTTTTTGAAGATTTTGTCAGTCTCTTTCAATCTACGTATCAAAAGCCCCCATAATTCGGGAAAGTATGCGAGCGAATGGTGCACTGTAATCATAAGCCGAACCCAATATTGGAGAAGTTGGATGGAAGTGTAAAATATAAATGAACGTACCAATATTTTATATGCATCTTTGGCCTGGGTGGCAATAACAAGTATAGGTATAATATATACAGTTGACTCTCGGTATAGTGGACATGCGAATAGTGGTCAAGTAGCTATAGTGGACAGATTTGGACTTTCCCTTCGCCAGGTATAGGCTTTTACATGTTAACTACAGTGCATATAGTGGACACCATATAGTGGTCAAGTAGCTATAGTGGACGCATTTTGAATTACTATATCATATAGTGAACAACCAGTCCAAACTCTTTACGTCCTGGTATAAAAAGCGTCCCTGCTTTATAGTGGTCATGTCCACTATATTGCAGAGACGTCTTATGTGGAATCAAAGATGGATCACACCTGATTGTGGACACCTAAATAAACACGATCTTGAAAAAAAAATCGTATGAGACCCTTGCACCCCATTTGTGTATGAGAAAAGTCAGTGTTCACACAGACATTGACACGAAATGAACATCGCTACAACAGTTATATGTATAGTGGTCATGTTCACTATATGTATAGTGGACAAATTTCGACTTTCCCCTGCTTGTCCACTATATCAAGAGTCAACTGCATATGAACTTAAAACTTAAAGTTTCGTTCGCTGTATCTGACTTACACACGTAGAAATCGCATTGAATTCGTTTCGTATTAACGTGATTCATGATTATTTGAGAATGAAAGGAACCCGTTGCTCCATTTGTATTTTCCATCATCTCATCACATACTCCTCCTATTCTTTTTTCTACTATCACTACACTAACACTCATAACCTTATTTTCACACTGAATAGTCTCCTCAAAGTACGACAACTGTGAAGTCACGATAGTCAATGCAGGACTGAGGACTTACTGGCAAATAAAGTAAGCTTTTCTGGTGAATTCTCTGTATGACAGTGGGAAAGTCTAGTTACAGTTTGTTTGTGTCATGTAATACAACTGGTACTGGCAGTTGGTAATTTCTGTATGACGGGATATCTAAAGAGAAAATTGATGCCCGGGTGGGTGGAGAAAGTATGGAAAAGAAGCAATAAGACAGATTTTTAGGCAGAGGATCCCTTCTGAATAGGACAACAGCGTCAGATCCAGGCTTCTTTGAAACGGTTCTTACATCTACTTATTGTCGATGAAGGTATACTTATCATTTTCTAGGAAGATTTTGATCCTCTCATTTTCATCGAAAACGTATGTACATACACGGGACATATCATCTCCATGAATTCCTATTCCATTCCTAATGATAATGATTACGTTCGACAAAGCTGTGAGAGGTGTTGGATACCTTATTACTTTTGACGGATGTTGAAGAGATTACGATTTTGTGGTTACTGCAAGCTGCGCTGTTGTATGGACAGGAGGAGAATGAATGACTGCTTATTACAGAATAAAAGGGAAATGCTTACAGGATTGTCCCAGCTTTTTGACTTTGCGCTTTGTATATGAAACCTCCAATCTGCAAATAAAAGTTGAGCTGCAAGTGACTAAACAAAATCTTGTTGGGAAAAGAGCTGAGTAAACTTTTAATCCCTAGCTGTTGACGGGCACTTTGTCGCTGGGAATTGTGACTGTACTGTCAGCATTGTACAGAGATTTTCGTGCCTGTGAGAAAGGATTTCAATTGAATGGAATTAGAATCAGAGGCGAATATCATGCGATCAATTTGTAAAGTTTATGAGAACGCTACAGGCTTCCATGAAAAAATAATAATGCCGTAATAATCTCTATTGGTTGACTGATACTGTAGCCATTTTGGTAGTAACGAAAAAGGTAATGAAATCTACCCACAGATCTACTCGGTAGTCGATAACAGAAACAATGAAAACCGTATAAGCAACAATACTTGTCAGTAGTTTTAGAGTTGCTGAACTGTATTCTGGACTATATGCACCTTTTTAATTTTAAATATTGAGTCTGGCTGTGGCAGTAAGAGCTATTATGAGTGTTTATGGTTGTTTGAATGTGCGGAAAGTTTCTCCGAAATTGAATAATATTTCACAAAATTGAATTCAGCACTTACTATGATATGAAGTTAATAAGATTAAAACACGCAGCAAGCAGGAAAGAATATGGATAGTAGCAACACATCCAAAATCTCTGATTTGCTTTTCTGTTATGACTTAGCATATCAACTTTCCGTCTCTTGAAATTATCATGAGTAGACGTGCAGACATACACTCCAAAACATGTCAATCATTCAAATAAAAAATCATACATCAACTTCTATTCTATTATAATATATCAACTATCAAGACGAACCGGCGTCTCATGCTCGTTTATTATTTGTAAACTATTATATAACTTCAAGAATTGATAATAATAACTATTAAAGCTACATACTAAAATTATGGGAACTTTTAGCACATAAATCCGACACACTGAACAAGATTATGAAACATTATCCTTCAGCAATAATGTTCAAACATGTTCTTTAAGAATCACTTTAAATGGCTTCGGAATGTTTATAAAACCGGGCTGAGGTTCAAAATCTGGTTTTGGGTTTTCAGCATCCGGATAAACTTGCAATTTTTGGAAAATGCTCGTCGTAAACAGAAACAATGTGTCTTTTGCGAGTCCCTCTCCTGTAAACATTATGATTCACATGGTTAAATATAGCATACAAGCATATATATAACTGAATGAGCATTATATTATATGCATTATTCATATATTTGTACTTTAACAGTATATATCTTACCCAGGCAAACTCGTCGACCAATAGAGAAAGGAATTAAAGCATCATTACGAATTATTTTTGAGCCATCTTCTGAAAGAAACCGTTCCGGTCTGAAATTCTCTGGGTCGCCCCAAGTCTCGGGATCGTGAAGGCATGCATATAAATTGGGAATGATGATAACATGTTTTGGTAGATGATACCCGTGGAACATTTTGTCTTCCAGCATTCTATGCAACACACCCATTGGTACAAGTGCCGATTTCCGGAGAACTTCCATAATGACGGCTTCTGCATAGGGCAAACTGTTGAAAACGAAACACTTATGTAGTGTTGCAGTAAAACAAAAAGGAAAAAAGGGAAGCATATATATATCATCTCAAAAGGATTAGCACACAAGTTCTCACATACTTTTGTCTGTCATTCAAAGAAGGAGGTCGGGAATTTCCTACGACAGAATGTATCTCATCGATTAGTTTCATTTGTGCGCTCGGATGATGGGCCAAGTACAAAAACATCCATGCTAAAGTGTTGGCACTATTTAGCCAGAAAGGAAAACGAAAATATAATAACCAATAAAATAAACCAAACCTACTACAAAACGATGTTTTAATATTCATAATCATAAATGCACATAACATACGTGGTTTCGTTCCCTGCTTCAAACAAGTCTAAAACTACTGCTTTCAGATTTTGCTCTGAAAATGTTAATCAAAACATGAATATTAAACTAGATTTGATTAAATCCTTTTATGGAGCTTAATGCACAAGTTGAAGGAATATTTTCACGTTACCCCCTGTTTTTTCAAAGAAACTAGACTTGGGTTTCTCGGTGTTGTCAATTTCAATCAGATAATGGTCAATCAAATCTCTATAATGAAGTAAGAAACAATTTTTATCAATTTGAATAAATCATTTTAAAGAATTAAAGATATGTACATTGTATTTAAGCCTTAAGCTTAAAACTTTTTAGCCAATAAAAGGTATTTCATAATACTTACTGAGGGCTTGATGAATCCAATACCTTCCTATGCCGCATTATAGATGCTTCGCTATGCTGATTTAATTCTGATGTCGCTTTCATCAAGTTTGTCCAGCCCGAAATATCTGGTGCAACAAATCTTAAAAACGGTGCAAACAGCAAACCAGTTTGGGTGGCTTTCTGAATAGATCTAAAACATTTTAATAAAAACAAACTCTTACACAATTCGTTCAAAGTGAAAGTTTTTAAACTCGTCAGGGAAAGTACTACTCTTCTCCCCATTGTAAACTTTTCATCATCATGTGTGCTTACTGCATTAGCAAATCTGATTTCTTCAAAATTTCCGATTTATTTTCACATCCATCTTCCCACTCACTCCTTTCTCCACTTACAATATGCCACAGGGAATTTACAACAGCGGCATTAAATATTCGATGACATGAGACTGGAGTTCCTTTCATTTTTTGAAACTTCTCTAGCATGCTGTTTGCCTCCTCTAGTATCATTCCTTCCATTGAACTTTTTGCAAAGCCGAAATCCCGAAGTTTTCTCAGCACAAACCGCCTTTGTTCCTCCCAGTGTTCTCCCTCCGTGTTAATGATACCTGATAGTGACAGGTAATAGTGGAAGAAGATAAACTTTTTCAACGGATGGTGTGATGTGATGTAATAGTATTATTAAGTGTTAAAATTATTTGCTTCAGCTGTTTGTATGCATTGATAAGTGTGAAGAGTCCCTTATATCTACTATAGTATCTATAATGCTAGTATGTGCATATTTTAGTGCCCTTAACTTACCATGTTTCCCTTCAGATATGGCTAAAAACACAGGATTCTGAATTCGTCCACTGGAAGCGACGTCCCCAAAAAGCTCTTTTATTAGCTTGGCATCATTAATAACGACGGCGCTGTGAGCAGAATGTGAAACGGTAATTAAAAGCTTGAGAGCGCTGTTGCACAAAATAAGACTCCAAAGTTTTAGACTAGGCATTAGGTATATCGTGAAATAAATTCCTACCTATCCAAACCTAATTTTATACTGAAAATTTTCCCATAGTCCTTCACCCATTTGGTTAGCGTTAAGTGAGGTTGTTTTCCAAGTTGATGAGCATTCCCAATAAACGGCAGCGACGGTGGTCCTGTATTGACAAGGATATATTAAGGAAACGTGAAAGACTACCGCGCGTGTGTTATTGTGTCTTTTAATAAAACTGATACCAAATATTACCCACACAATACACTACATCATGGGCTTTATTATACCTGGAGGATAGTTAGGATGCCTTCGTTTTTTAATAAACGCAAAGTATAATAGCAGTACCGTAAATGCAACTAAAACTTCAAAGAAAGGGAGCATGAGCACTGCCATGATATTTTATATTTTGAAAATTGTCTCTGGAGCGTAAGTGTGTATAAAAGGTGACCTTCTTGGTTGGGTTGCAAAGCATAAATGCCATCTTGGCAGGACAAGTACCAGAAGTTCATGAAGATCTTATATAAAAATCCGAGCCCCGTCTAGAAACAAGAGGCATGAAAAAATTTATTGAAGCCAGTTGTTACTGAAATTTTTATATTTGCAGTGACCGAAAAAAAGAGATAACGATGCACGTATGCTTATAATTTCAAAGCAATTTATATAATACGATAAACAATATTTTTGTTACTGGATATCCGAAAGAAATTATCGACACGCAAGGTGGGATTTTAAACATGAAGCTTATTTAATCATCCCATTGCTATTCTTTCATGCACATTGAGTGCGTCGTGTGAAAAGCAAATAAAATATGTGTGTTGAACTCTCGGTTCGGTTTCTATTTTAACCTGTAATTATAAAGCATTCAAATCAGAAATAGTTTGGTACAATACAATCAAATCCACGCATATAACCATATAATTATTAAACTTTTTCACATAGATTTTTTTCAACCAGTTAATGCTCTGGAAAATTTTCCTGAATAATAATCAACATAGATATTTACTTCTTACGTCATAATTGCCAGAAATCAATTCAAGCATATCAGACAAAAGTTTATTGAGATACAACATACAACGCGAATAAAGACAGAAATCACGGTTGGATGCCTGTAGAATGTGATTCAAAGGGACACTATACGCAATTATAGGGCTAGCTTTTAGCTGTAAATTTGAAATGAAAATATGAAAACTGACAAACACGAGAACATTGTTATGCACCAAAATAGAACATACTTCAAAATAGAGTAAATACTAGACAAGGGAAAAGCAAGTGTACAAATGTAGGGTCATCGGGTACGTCAACACAAATGATTACTTTCGCTAAAAGTAATGGGCCTTGGCCTTATATTCGTTACCCACTCCTGAATATTTGATTAAAAATAGCTTTTTGTTTTTATGAATATAATTGTGCAAAACAACCCTTCTTGTCAGGCATTTTTGCTGATGTTTTTGACATCCGACCTAACGCGGTGGCGAATGGCTCATTAATGTTTTTGACGGACTCTTCTTTGCTTAATGTTAGCTCAGAGTTTTGCTAATTGCGTAGCTTGAAGTAATTATATTAAATTAGGTATATTTGGATTAACACTATCAGTGTACATCTAGCAATGGTAAAACTCACAATCAGTCTGTGCCAAGCTTCAGAGAAATCGTAGCCCAAAACAAAGATTTCAGACTGACTCTTTGAACCTATGAGATAAGTAGATGTTTTTATACTAAAACACCGTCTGAATAGGTACAGATTTTTCTCTGCCGTGCCGAAACAAGTTATAATTTATTCAAGGTAAAAAGCAATGCAAATATGTAAAAATGCTGTATATCATCCTATAATATAACACACCTGCCAGATAGTGCATATAATAGTTGATAGTTACTTCAACAGAACTAGCAATGTGCGTGCATATCCACTGCATTTTTATAATCATTATGCTGATAATTTAATTTAGTTTGTAGTTAGAATAATGTATATGACGTGTATACGCTAAAAGTAAAATAAAGACTAAAAAATGCCAAAATAAGCCACAAGCAAACTGGAGCATTATTATATTTCCTCCGATATGAAATATGATATAATTTCTACATAATATTATCAGACTTCAAAATTATATCTATATTATTCTTATGAAAATTATATACCGTTCCGATAATTATAACAGCTTGCAATTAGTACCAAAAGAAAATCCAACTTTACACTACACACCACACTATTCATAGTGCTACCGGATCGATACTATGTATATATAATGCGATATCTTCGATCACCTTTTTAGGTTTCAAACTAGCTATTATCTATTTGAAAGGTATTGGTAGTCTTACTTTAATATCAGACTCAAATACAATCTAGAAAAGATAAAGAATGGACAGCAGAATAAGTACTACTTTAATTGGTTTCGTTACAATATTCAAATTCGCGCAAGTGGAAGGTTATTCATGATAGTTTGCTGTTTGTTTTCGACAAACTAGTTTGGCTTAGAAGAATGCTCGCATTTATTAAATACATACTGTGAGGTATAAATTCCTATGTATGTTAACTATCATCTTATCGACAGCATCATCATTTTATGTATGCCCTTTATAGACCAAGAATATGTACAAAATAGAGAGAACTTCTTGGAAATCAAACCAAGTATGGATATACCCTGGAAAAAAATAAAATATGGAACATAGATTAGCTCAAGAGGGCATAAATCACTGTGTTAACAATATTCTATATCATGCGGTCTATTGTTTTGCAAAAAGTAATTTCCTGTAAAGTCACGTTTTACTACTAACTGATTTTCCTCTATGATGAAGTGTAGGTCTTTTCAATAGAATAAAAGATATTTCATTTTCATTATTCTGTCTACAATTTGCTGTAACAGTCTTTTATTACGTCTCTTCTAAACGGTTACTGTTTCGGAATACATTGAAAAGAGAATAAGAGAAATGGGAGATCACTTCTGCTGGCTTTTTGCTGCTTTATAGATATTTTCTGCGAAGTTTTTATATCATATGCACCTGTGTTTTGAACATTTGTTGAAAACGGAAACTACTTCATTACAAGCCTTTATGCAAACTCAACCCTTTCTATTTTTTACCTTTATGTGTGTTTTAGACTATTCGAGACACATCCAGACGTGAAAGATGTATTCATGCCATTCAACGGAATGAAAGTTTCCGAGCTTCAGCACAGCAAACAGCTACAGGCCCATGCACTGAGGTAAGGTTTAATTAATTATGATACTACCTATACAACAATGAACAATAGTAAGAGTTTATATTGGAAGAAACGTATTATTTAAATGTATTTTACCAGTGAAGTTTGTCATTTTGTAAGGAACATAATTTATGTTGGAAAGTTTTTGTTAATATAAAGACCTCCCATACAATTTGCGAAGAGGTAAGTTGTAAGTCAATATGAATGGGCCCAGCAGAGTCTTTTCCATTCAGTCTCACAAAATGCTCTTTGTTCTTCATCATGCCTTGACTTTTCTTGTAGGCTTCCTCGAGCCACCATCATTTTCACAAAACCAAAATTGAAAAGTAGTACGTTTAGTTTTTTTTAAAGTTGGATAATTGTGCTGATGTTATTTCTTTACTACTATACATATCAATGCTCATTCATATAACACAATATTTGTCCTGTAGAGCAAATTAGGAAATGAAATGAAAGATTTTATGCATGAGCAATTCAAAAAGGAGAAATTGGTTGGTAATCCCGCACATATGTTTCGTTCTACAGTTTCTCCGACAATATGGTCCACTGACGTTAAAAATGTATACTGTTAGTTGTACAGTTGTACATATATCTTTAACATAAGTAAAAGTAGAAGTGAAGTGGAAATGAGTTGGTGAGAAGAGTATCATAATATACATCTATGATGATTCTAACTTTTTCCATTATGAGTGGATAATTGGGTTCTTATATCATAGTTCTTCATTTCTCAGTTTCACTTTTTTCCTACTACTTTCCCCCAAAAGAAAGAACAACTTTGCTGATATGGTATGCCCCAACTTTGATATTCTTTTTTTTGTTCATGGCTCAAGTGAGTGCAGATATTATTATTGTTCAGGCATATGATATGCTCATAGTGATAGGGTGATAGGGCAGGATTCATTCTTTCATCTAAGAAAGTATCACAAGGCCTGAAAACTAAAAGAGACAGGATGGAATATATTATTATTATGTGGTATAATGAACTCACGAACGGGTGCTGATGGCGTCTTTGTTCTTATCACATCCATGTCCTCTTGAAGAGTTCTTCAAAATCAAGGAAGAAAGCTTTTGTATGGCATTTTTTCCAAAATACTGGAGTGGATTCAGACACAATTTAGCACAATAAACCAACATCTATAAACGATCGTGGACATGTCGCTGAAAACATTTAATCACAGATAAAAATAATTGTCAGATAAAACAATTATTAATATTTGCTGCTACAATTTACTTATACCACATAAACACATAGAAAAAATATTGTTAAAATGAGCGGTCTAAAGTCTAAACAAACATTGAAACCCGATTTAAAATGTTTGTTAAAATGATCTATTGTAATGTTCAGAATATATCAGATTGACCGACAGACAAAATCTCAGTAATTGATAATAAATTTGGCACATCCATGCTGAAAATATTGCTTTCAACGACACGTCTCTTGCTCCGTTTTCTTCATCTCTCAAGAACCATATACTTATCATCACATTCCCTAAGTAGCATATATAAGAGGTTTCCAGCTTTAGGGTAAATGACAAGTGCGCTTCTTTATGCCAAGTAAGCACATTAAAGATAGATTCAAAATAATTGTTGTTTTAAGAACTCTTAACATACTTTTGTCATACCCTAAGGGAAAAAAGCTGGAAAAGTCTTGTTATGTTTGATGGAAATGACTTGTGACCGAAGGCAAAGGGTTTCCAGATAACATTAATATTTAACTTTATTTAT